>JBDJHY010147092.1:0-12990 GCA_039654485.1 Withania somnifera | reverse complement strand
TGCATAATGAGGGCCTCTTCCTAGGCATCTAGAAAGAGTAGAGCCGAATGAGGTGATAAGAAACCCAATAACCATACAACGCATGTAAGGAGTCAAGAAGTAAAAGCCTTTCCTAATGAGTTCCCTATAGCCTCCCAAAGATAGGATACATACGTTTACGTATTGATCCATAGGATTCTACTAAACACTTGCTCCTATAACCAGAGACACCGGTGAACCTAGAGCTCTGATACCACCTTGTCACGACCCTAAAATCAAGTTGTGATGGCATCTACATCCCACCTGTATACAAGCATAAGCCTGACCCAAATCAAGTAGCAATGGGCCAGTTCAAGTCGAAAGAAAAGGGGAAAAGAAAAAAATAAATAGGATAAAAAATACACAACAGAAAGTAAATCCCCCAGAACATGCTGTCGCGGCTATATATAGAATTGTACAAAATAGAACCCACAACAGGGAAAAAGCTACATATAATAGCTATCCAAACTCCAACTAGGATAGTTGTGAAAACAAAAGGAAGACCGGGTAGCATGAATATTGACTTCTCATCGTATCTCCTGTAATAACGCAAAACTAGCTTGCATAATTGCATTTTCTCTAATGAATCATGCTAAGAATTGCATCACAAAATATGCTGAAGTGTAGCATGAGTACCAAAAAAATGGATACCCAGTAGGCATCACAGGCCGACCCGACAAGAGTAAGCATAAGCAAGGTAAAGAGCGATCAAAACCAAATAGGGCAATCACATATAATGAGCAACAGAAAAATGGTAACTGCAGTAATAGATAGTAATGATCACTTATCAGTATGTGCAATATCAGCTAACAAGTATGAAGAATGTCAACTATTAGTGTATATCAAAAAGGACCTAGACCACAATCAAATCATGAGCAAACACGACACGTACTTGGAGATCCAATGTAACCATCACAAGGAAGAACCATTAAGAGAAAGAGGAACACAGTGAAAATAACCATTGAATATAGTAATAACTAAGGCAATAAAATAAATCAACGACATAGAAGAGTAGCCACAAATCCTCGGTAGAAACAAACATATCAACACATAATTAACTCAACAAGACTTTATCCGTAAGCCCCGAGGAATACAACCAAGCACATAGGGATGTAATGCAAAAAGGTAATGAAAAGTAAATAGTTCCTGTATGCACCTTCCCCAATTTATAATCTCATAGTACAGAGACCCATAAAAGCTTCTCTGTATACTTATCCCTCCTACTCCAGTATACCCCTCTCTTGGGTTGCAGCCCTTACCTAGTAGAAATATCTCAGGCATAGCCACCCAGTGTCGTAGGGTCGATGGAGGGATCTAATCCCATGTAAAACATCCTCATAAAAATCTAAGTAATGTCATAGTCATTAGGGCAAAAATGCAACAACTTGGGCTCAAATGATATATCATATCTCAGTGGACAACTCAAGTCCATCCAAATAGGTGAATCTAAGCAGCAATAAAATCAATCTGCTGCTATGTAGGTAATACCTAGAAATTAGAATGCAAGTGAGAAAATACATCAGGCAGTGTGAGGAAAATAGCTCTATACTGCTACCACAGTCGTGGATACTTATAACGTAAAAGAAACCAATTTCTTGCTATTACTCTGTAAAAATAAAGTTACTTTTTAGAAATATTAATGCATGCTTAGTATAGAATCAACCAATAGACAAAATTGGTCTAAGGGTGATAATTGGAATCCATAGAATGGCTTTCCATCCCTAGTCACAAGGTATATCCTCTCCTAGCCAACTATAGTCTCAAAACACAAGTAATCGCACCAAAGATATAACTACTTCCCAGACAGCGTCCATTAAGGGATAAGTAGGAACCCAGATAGGGGAAAACATGGAGCTATCACAACTCAGTCCAATATAGCTCACTCCCAGCCTCGCATCATGATAGGGTACAATATCATCACACAATGCTACTAACTATTCATCAAATACATATCCAACTATCTATAGCCAGGTGACCGCACACATACTAATTATATGTGTCAACTCATGTAGAACATAGAATAATCAGCGTACACAGATCATCTCTAAAGCCACCAGCATAAACCATGGGATAGCTACTAAACCTAACCACCAGTATAATTCCCTTTCGTACCTCAATCATGTTCTAGAGTCAGTGTGAAACACACACCAAAGGTTATGCTCCTCCCCTAACCTTACTATGCTCTAGGGTCGGCGTTAAATATGCAGGTAGGGTAACATAACGTAAGTAACTAAGCTACAAGACAGCTAAGTAGGCCATAGGCTAGAAGAATAAACATAACCTATCTCTAACTAGTAATGGAATCCTTAAGCTGGCACTTTATCATACATATACCGCACTAATACCAAGTCTGAAGAAAGTAAACCGTAGCCTAACTTGGGCTGGTGAAACCTGAAAAGCTACATAGGAAGACACTGAGAATCACGAACGAACTCGGCATGCATAAATCTAGTAAAAATGTAATCCATGAGTCATATGTAGTAAGCAAGACCCATATTGCTATATAAATAGAGAGATTAGAATCCAAATTAAAAATGGGTCCATAAACCCTAATAGCATAGAGAAAAAAATATTTATACCAAAATGTAGAGCACAAATCATGGAACGTACGGTACAAAATAGGACTCAATTTGATTGATTATAATGAAAAAATAAGCCCTAGAGTGTTTATATAACATAGAAATTTTATAACTAAAGAAGGACCAAGAAATTACCTAGTAGAAATCATCGTAGGGCCTCTAGTATATGGTTCTGCAGATTGGAAACACCCACAAATCTCTTAACTAACCTTTCCTAAGTTTTGGATTTGAGAGAAAGCTAGGAAAATGGCGGAACTTATGTCAAAAGGGGGAAGAAAACATATGTATAGCCCATCCAAATGGTTCTGCAATCGCGCCCACCACTCCCACGTTATGATGGCTTATGTGGCTGGCTTCCCTTATTGCATCCCTTATGATTGTGATGCTTCCTAGCCTAGGCTTTAGATTGAATGACATCCGATTTTAAAATTCAATATATGAAATTTTTATGTAATAGATATTCTGGACTCAATGGAACCGACAAATGGGAGATTAGAGGTTGTATAATCTAAGTAAGGCCCAAGGAATCTATAAATAGAAAGGATATAATCTATTAAACTTCTAGGGAAACAAACTACCGGTCCTAGTAAGTGACAAATGACCTGAGAAAGCTACCAAGATGCTTTAAACACAAAGGGATCAAAAAATATCCCCGAGGGCGATTACTTTCCCTATTGCTAATTTCATGTAGGTGTAGTTTGTCTCTTTTCCCTTTCACATAAGCATGGAAAAATCTATTATTTTTATCCCCTTCTGCAAACCGTCTCATCCCTACCTTTTGTTTCTAGAATTCGTCCTCTATTTTTAGAAAATTCTTTTATTCAACTTCCATTATACTGAGTTCAGACCTATTGTCTTATGAGGGCAACATTTCAAACTGAATTTCCTTCATCCGTATGATATCTGCCAATCTACCAGTGTTCTAAAATTGATTCCAAAAATCCTTTTGCTCCATAATTCCAAGGTTGGTTTAACTTTTTTTTTCTTGACATGAAATTATACAAAGAACTGGCAACAAAGTCTATGTTATAGTTCCTCTTTACAATCTCCTTAAACTGATGTTGTTTAGTCAAAAGGTTTAGGAATATGAAAGGCTAGATAGTAGGTTCCTCAATAGAACTACATATTAAGTGTAGAGGAGCATGATTTGAGCCTTGTCTAATAAGGTGATACAACTTAGTGGAGGGGAACATATCCAAGAAAACTTTATTACATAACACTCTATCCATCCTCTAAAAATGCATTCTTCTTCAATCCTCCCATTCCACCAAGTGTATATACTCCCTGAGAATTTAATCTCTAACAGAGAACAGTTGTTGATGCACATTGAAAAATATATAGCCTCTTGTTGGGTGAATTCAATCCCCCTAATTTTCTTCTCTATTCAAAATGACATTGAAGCCTCCTCCCACTATCCAAGGTTGTTGAATTTTATATGACAAAAAGACTAGATCTTCCCATAATAGCCTTTCCAATGCTTGACATCTTGCATAGATAAAAATGATAAAGAAAACATGTTATCTTTGCTAAACTTCACTGTTAACTTTTGTATTAAGTCAAAATGAATCTTCCCCACCTAATCATCTTCCCAAAAATCCATATTTTTTAAGAGTATAACCAAACATTCTTGAAACCCAATTTATTTTGTATTGTTCTAACTCTTGAGGACCTTATAAAGGTTTTATTAAAGCTATGAAAGATAGTGATGTCTTTTATTTAAATCCATTAATTTCTCAAATGACTTGTGAATGTTAATAGATTTAATACTTAAAAAATAGCTTTTCCTATCATAGTTCACTATTTGTTGTTTTTTCTTTACTGCTCCTTGTTTTAACTCGAAGAGTTATGGTTGATTTTCCCTTTTTTTCCTCCACTCCTCAAACTTTCAATGTGTCTTGTAGACAATTCCCCTACATACACATTCTATTTATATTCTTCTCTAAGTTCTCAACCTTCTCTATTTCTAGAATTTGCTAAATCTATTTTTATGTCTCGTCCACCAGATCTGGTGCCTTAGAGAAGGGTAATTGTTGTACATGTTCTTTTGATGTTTTCTCTTTTTGTTTTGTTGCTATAGTATTTCTTTCACTTTCACTTCCTTTTACCTATTGTACACTTGTACCGTTAATTAGTTCCCATTTTCCTGTGTATGCATCTCCTTGCTTTAGCTATTATCATCTTTTACTACCCTTTCTAGACTCTTCATATTACTTCCTTTGTTGTTAACTGATACTTCTTCCTGCTTTTCCTTATTTATATGTTGTGGATGATTTTTTCGTTCACTTTTCTTATGACATTTTTTGGCCTTATTTGTTGTTGATTATTGTTTCCCCTTGTACTAGGACCAACACTATTTTCTTTCTCATTCCCTTCTAAATCATTAACTTTTTCATTGTGAAAATACCAAGTTTGTTCCATTCTTGTTTGTTATTCCACCTTCATTCCTTCTTCTTTCTTCCTCCCCCACCCCTTTCTATTTTCTTGTTGGATAAAACCAACTTTCTCCTTGTCTATTTCTATGTTTTATGCTCCCCCAATTGTCTTTTCTTTACCCGTATTAATTGGGTTGTTCTGTTACTTCTTCTTATCAATTATTCCTTGTTATTTGTCTTGTCTTCTTATATGTCCTCTTCTTTATTCTTTTCCATCCTAGGGTAAAGCTCTGGGTGCTCAACATAACACTGTTTCTCATTATGTCCTTGAATCATGCATGTCTTATAGCATTTAGGTACATAATCATATTTAATCCTAATCCACTTCTTCGCTATCTCCCCATTTTTTTCCCATCCCAATGTTAAATCATTTTGAAATTCTCCTAAAAGATCCACCTCTTCTTTAACTCTTGCACACATAGGTCACGTTTGATTTTCAGTTTCCAAATCTACTTATAAAGGTTTCCCTACTATAGCAGCTAGAGAAAAAAATGTTTCCTTCCCAAAAAACTTCGGATGCAAGGCAGGAAAAGACATCCAAGCAATAACAATTGATGTTTTCTTTTTTGGATCAAACAAAGGATCCCACTTTAGTATTCTCATGGGGTAGGATATTCCTCGATGGGTGATGTAAAAAGAAGATTTAGATAGTAGATTTACATAGTCTTCTAGTTGCGTGGATCTAATTAGGGCGTGTCTAGTTCTAAGTAGACCAATATTGCACTTCTCTTTTAGTTCACATTTCTTTGGTAGTAATCTTCTGAGATCTTGGATATATGTCCATCCATAGGAGAACTTTCCTACTACTTTGCACTGTAAGTTTTTATTAAAAATCATTTGATTCACCTCCTCCTACTCTAAGATGACTCTGGATTCTCCATGCAAGTACAAAATAGGTTTCATAGGGATTGGTTTTGTCGCTAAAGGAATAGATTTTAAAGTAGTGGCATTTAATAACATGGTTGTATTGGAAGGGCCCCCCTCCGGAGGAGGTTGACCGTTGGATGTGGTGGCCATTCCACCAAAATAAAGAAGACAGTCTTAGGTGTAGGCAACAATAGGGTTTAGTTTTAGAGAGAGCTTTTTCAAAAAGAGGTCGAAAAATTATTTAGGTTTTTCAATATTTTAAATTTTTTTTAAAATACTGCTGTTAATAAAGTGAGGTATTGGATCCAATTTTTGAGATTAAAAGGTAACTTTATTAAGTAGTAGAAGCTGAAGGTTGGCATTTAATATTTTAAATTATTTGTTAGTCCCTCTATTTAACTTTACTTGTTTAGTATATTTGAAATAAATGTCCAACAATACTTATCTAATTCAAATAATTAATGATTTTTTAATCATTTTATGTCAATTTTATTCATGCTATTAAATACTATGCATTATTCAATGCCTTTTTCAAAGCATTAAGAGCTCGGTTGATAGAGTGTGTAACAATAGTGCACAAGTTATTGTATCAGTAATGTTTCTATTAACTATGCTTGCATTAGTTATGGTGAAACTTTATTTATCAAGTATTTGGTTTAGAGTACTAAAAATTACATTTAATGCATATTTTTAGAAAACAACATTTTTTATAATAAATCCTCTAGAAATATGGCAGAAAGGACTTAAAAAGCAATTTCGAAAGGTAATTTGTCTTTTAACCATTACATTGAAGAAATGAAATCCCTTTCCCTCTTACAAAACGATAACAAACAACAGCAACATACCCAATATATTCCCACGCATTATGGGGTCTGGGGAGGGTAGAATGTATGCAGTCTATACCACTACCTAAGTCAGGTAGAGAGGTTGTTTCTGTAAGACCCTCGACTCAAGACAATATAATATGCAAATATAAAATATAAAATATAAAATATAAATAAAATTTATACTATAAAATTTAAATATATAAAAAGGCGCATAATATACTGGCAAAGTATAATGGGAAGAAAAAAACATAAAAAATAAGAAAAACAATATGATAACAACAAATGCAAGGCCGTCAACAAAATATTAGAAAACTCACACTACATGAAGCAACAAATCTACCCAAAATCTGGGAGCCAAACTCTAGGTACTATTACTCTTAAACCCCTACGACAATAAACCTACTACCCGATAAAACTAACTCCAAACCTAGTAACCTAATACTCGTCTTCCACATCTTTGTATCTAGTAATATGTCCTCGGTAAGATGTAACTTCTTCAAGTCCTATCATATCACCTCTCTCCAATATTTTTTGGCCGAACTCTTCCTCTCTTGAACCAATCCCTCGACAACCTCCCATACCTCCGTACAGGGGCATTTATATCCCTCCTAAGCACATGTCTGAACCATCTCAATCTCAATCTCAATCTCACCTCCAGCATCTTATCTTCCACTAAACTCACCCCATCATGCCTATAACCTAATTACAGATCCAATCACACCTAGTAAACCTACACGTCCATCGCAACCTCCTCATCTCCAGCACCTTTAACTTCTGAATGTGAGAATTTTTAACTGGCCAACACTTTGCCCCATACAACATATTTGATCTAACTGCCACTTTGTAAAACTTACCTTTAAGTTTAAGGGGCACTTTCTTGTCACACAAGACCTAGATACGAGCCTTCATTCCATCTAGTTGCACCAATACGGTGGAAAATATCCTTATCAATCTCTCTGTCATCCAGGATCATAGAATCCAGATAATTGAAACTATCTTTCTTACAGATAGCTTGAGTATCCAATTTCACAATCACATCCTCTTCTTATACCACCTTAAAGAACATGCAATCCAAATACTCCATGTTGGACCTGCTCAATTTAAACCCTTTATGCTCAACAGTTTCTCTCCAAACCTTAAATGAAGCATTAACTACTCTTTGAGTTTCATCAATCAAAAGTATGTTATCAGCAAACAACATACACCAAGGTACCTCACCTTGAATATCCCGCATCAAAGCATCCATCACCAATGCAAATAAAAATGGGCCAAGGATCGATCCTTGGTGCAACCCCATGACAATTGGAAAATAATCCAAGTCTACTCCCAGATCCGATATAAGCCTTCGTAATTCGTGATTTTTTTAATCAAATATCGAATTAAGGGTTTATTCGTTGTTTATTTGAGGTAAATTTGAAATTGTTCGAATTGTGTAATCATCAATTACTGACATTGGTAAGCGACCCAAAGTGATTTGATTATAATTCAATTCATAACAATCATAAGTAGATAGTTCATATTCTTCGGTCATTGATAAACAATTTTTTGGGCAATACTCAACGCAATTACCCCTCTCTGTGGACTATTATCATAAGAATTTTATAGATCGACGAATACCATGTGTAAATCCTTCTTTATTTTCTTGTACTGCTCTGCCAATCTCCGAACCAAATGTATCGCCTCAATAGTCAAGCGTCCTGGCATAAATCCTTAAAGATGATTATTAGAGATTGTCACCATCTTCCTCAACCTCAACTCTGTTACCCTTTCCCACACCTTCATCATGTGACTTAACAACTTGATACCCCTATAGTTATTGTAATTCTGGATGTCACCTTGCTCTTATATAATGGGATCATTGTACTCCATCTCAATGTTTCAGGCATCTTCGTCATTATAAAAGTAATGTTAAACTACTTGGTTAGTCATTCAATACTTGCCCCTCCAGAGCTCTTCCAAAAATCAACCAGAATCTCATCTAGCCCATTTTCTCTACTCATACGCATATTATGAATAACGCTCTTAACCTCCTTCAACCTAATATGCCTACAATAGACATAATCGAGACAACTCTCTGAGTGCTCAAAATCACTTAGGACAACGTTTGTGTCTCTTGTATCATTCAAAAGATTATGGAAGTATGATTATCATCTCATCCTAATATGGACATCCTCTACAAAATATTTACCTTTCTCTCCCTTGATACACTTCACTTTGTCAAGGTCACGAAACCGTCGCTCCCTCTAACTGTCTAACTTATATAATTTCTTATCCCCTCGATATCTACCCGAACGATCTCATGAGACACCCAACACTTCTTTGATTGTGTCCCTGTGCAACAGGCAATCTTATCCTACATACTGTCTGCATTCCATCTACTCTCCCACGATCCGACCTCCAAAGACTTCTCCCTTATTTTTAGGGCACTGATTATCGTCAAGATTCCCCATATGATCCTCTTTTGATCATTGATAACCCTCTACTTCCTCATCATCTTTATTTCCAAATATATCACCAAAAGCTTACGTTGGGTTGAAAGGTTCTCCTTTAAAAAACCTTACAATCTCTACAAATCAATTTATCTCCCTTTCTAAGGAGAGAAAAGCCTACCTGAGTCTTGGCAACAAAGCTATGAAAAGTAACAAAATGTACCTCCTTCTTCGAAAAGATTGAATCATTAATCCAAAGCTCTAGCAAACTCAAAAAGAGAAACTCCTCTTTTATTTCTATACCTAAACTAAAGACTCCATGCACCTCGACATAACCCCTGGAAGATGACCCTGTGTGCCCATTGAAGTCCCCTTCTATAAAAAGATTTTCAGTGGTGGACACACATAATACCATCTCGTCAAAACTCTCCCAAAAGCTCTTCTTTTCCTCCCCGTCCAAGACTACTTACAGGGCATATGCACTAATAATATTCTAAGTAGACCCTAAAACCACCAACTTAATCAACATCAACATATCGTTAACCCTCCTAACTTCTACCATATGCTCCATGATCTCTTCATCTACTAAAATTCCTACCCCTATTCCTCACACCTTCTAAATACCATAACTTATACTCTTCCACATCCTACGCCTTAGAACCTACCCAATAGGTTTCCTGAACACAAGCTATGTTAATCCTTCTCTTCCTAAGAAACTTCACAAGCTCTATGGAATTACCTTGTAAAGTACCTATATTCCAATACCCCACTCTTAACCTATAGGTTTCTTTACCCACCCATCCCTTCTATCCTTCGCTCCCTCACTCGCCCCTAACCCCGATCTCACTTCGGACCTCAACCTTACAACCCCATCCGGCTGAAGACATGACCCTATTCTATCATCATCAACCAAAGCCACTAAAGTAAAATGAAGCTCAAGAACTACAAATTTCAAGCAAGAAACACATAGAAATAACAAACAGAGTCCCAAATTTAACAAAAACTGCAAACAAAGTCCAGATTTGAACTAGAGATAGAAGACAATAAATGGTAAAATTGGACTGTCAATCAGGAAGACAATGAATAATTTGAACTATACACTGCAACAATAGTCAAGCTTAATAACGACTTACTAAATACATAAAGACTAAAATAACTAAAGACGCAGCACAAGACCTAAATAGATAGACTAAGAACTATATAAATCGAGGTTAAATCAAGAACTAAATAGAAAAAAAACGGATAAAATCCCGAAATAGATAGACTAAGAACTATATAAACCGTGGTTAAATCAAGAACTAAATAGAAAGAACACAAATTAAAAGAAGGTGGATTGTATGATAGAACTATTCCAATATCAATGAAAGAAAATATAATAAGAAGAAAAACAATAAAAATTCAAGGTTAGAGATCATGGGGTAAGAGTCTCTCTCACACTAAGGTTCTTGTTCAGATTTCATCAATTTGATGCCAAAATTGGTCGCCTGAATCTTGTTGCACTCGGAGGAGTCAGTCTATGTGTACCTGAATAGACAATAAAGAAAAAGAAAAAAAAGAAAAGCTAGATATATATTTTTTGGAAAAAATGGATATGTCCGAAAAATATGTGTTGTGTTCACCAGAGAAGAAGACTGGAGAAAATGATAGTTTGCCGGTGTCGGAGGTGGCTTAGACTGAAGAGGAAACCATCACCAGAGAAGAAACATTTACCATAGAAGCAGATGTCAGAGAAGCAACAATCGTCGGAGAAAAGAAGCCGCTAGAGAAGCTTTAGTGTAGTCATCGATTGCCCACCGCCGGTCGAGTGTGTTGTGTGTCGCTGGAATTTTCATAAACATATGGCAGGAGAAATCAATCTATTTAGGAAATCTGCTCTACTAACCCTCTTTGAAATGAATTTTTTTAAAAAAAATGTCTTTTTCATAACTCTCATGTGTAAATGTCTTATATGTAAATACTGAGGATTTCTTGTGAAAAATCATAAAACTAATTTTTTCTATAAAGGTATAGGAAACATGTTCTTCTAAATGAACAAAATACCATGGATTTTCATATCTTGGTCATACATACCTTAATACTAAGTAATATGTAAAATTAATGTTCGTATTAGATATATGCATGTGTTTAAAATGTATATCAGTCAAGGGACTAATAATATTTAAGTCTAATTCAGGCATTATATTTTCTAATGTACTCTACCAACAGTCCTTTAAGTTTATTATATTAAAAGGGTGATAGAGTAAACTTAGAGGTAACAAGATCTCTTACCCTCTTATAAAATGAATTTAAGAATTTTTGTTTTCAAATTTCTTGTGTGTAAAAATGAATTCTCTTTTGTGTAAAAAATAAAGATCTTGTTAAAACGTCATAAAACTAAACAAAATTGTAAAAGGTTAAAAATACGTTTTCTTGTAAAATTACCCATATTATTTATTGTTTCTTAAGGTGTGTGTCAAGTAAATAATTGATAAATAAAAATGGACGGAGGAAGTAATATGTACTGAAACTGAATCTAAAACTAAACTAATTCAGTTCAATTTGCTTTTTTAGGTTCAGTTCTATTTTCTCGAATTAGGTTCTTTGGTATTTTTCTAACAGTGTCTTTTGTTGTTGATTTGTTAACGTTATATTTTGTTCATAATTTTAAGACGCTTGGCAACAATGTTTTGTAATACATTTTATCTACTTTTGCAATAACTATACATACTTTGAGAGTGCTATTTACTTTTGTAATAACGCTTGGCATCAATGTCAAGTAGATATTGTGCACTTGGTTTAATTTTACTTTATTTGTCATTTTTTGTTTGTTGACTGATCTTAGGCATATTTACATGTTTTATTTCCATTAAAGTCCCGTGTTTTAGCTTAGTTTTGAGAGCAATTGCGTGTGTTATAGTGTCTTATTGATTGATATTTATTACTTTCACTAATTCACATGATTAGTATATTTCAAGGACTATTTGGAGCCTACATGGATGAAAACCAAGAGGAAATAGAAGGCGGAATAAAGGGAGATCCTCTAAGAAAGATATGATGAGAAATAAGTTGACATAAGCGAAGAAAGACCCATCACAATTGTCATCACATCGTGATACAAATCGTGATGAGCTACTATTTTGTCCTGGAACTCTATCACGATTGGGATCATGACGTGATGGAGGTCCCATCACGATTGGGATTACGTGGTGATCCCCTATAATTTTTTGGAAGTTTTTCTCCTTTTAGGTTAAGTTAAGGGTAAAAGGGTAATTCCATGTGGCAACTATATAACCCTTGTTAAGGCGATTTTGAGAACAGTTTTCAAGGTAGTGTTCAATAGTTTTAAGAGTTTTTTGGATAGTTTTTCACATTAGAAATAGTCTATTTATTGTTGGAAGTACTCTTTAGAAGGAGGACTTTTAATGTAGAGCAAGATCTTTGAGCCGCCGTGGAGGTAAGAGGATAATTGTTTATACTTTTCTTCTCCTTTAACTATATAATTTTTTGTTTTAATTTGAATGATTTGTTGTAATTATTCCATGTCTATGTGGAACTAATTCTTCTCATTCTAGAGTGTTGATATAAACTAGAAAGATAATTATTTATTTATATATTATTTGATTTGCGAAAATTATCATGTAATTGGTCTTACGTTTCTATGTGTAGCATCTTAGTGCTTCACGACCATTAAGATAAACTTATAAACCTGAAAGTTAACTAATCAGGAATCTAAAGGGTAGAACGAGAAATGTAATAAGAGAGTTTATATATATATATATATATATATATTATATCTAGGTTGGATAACTGAGTGTGATTCAAAACTAAGATATGATCGTGTACTTAGTTTGCCTCGCTT
>JBDJHY010147073.1:0-10608 GCA_039654485.1 Withania somnifera | reverse complement strand
AGTTCGGAGACTTCAAACCAAAGAGATACCTATTGTGAAGGTGCAGTGGAGACAGTAACTGATTAAGGAGGATACTCAGGAGACCAAGTCTGATATGTGTAGCCAGTATCCTCACCTGATTAACCATTCAGGTACTTCTTCTTTCTTCTGTTAGACGACAAATATGGTGTTTAGTGGTGGATGTTGTATGAACCTAAAGGTTTTTTTTTTCAATTTCTAGGTATTTTGACTGTTTTCCCGTCCAATAGTTCCATGATATCAAACTAAGTGTGGTTCTACGGTTGGTTTGGGTGCAGAATGAGATTTGATATAAAAGTTTGAGAATTTTGAGTTTTAGAGCCTTTTTATTCAAAATGAGAAACTATATGGGTCATATAGAGTTCACCTTATATTAGAAATCCATCAATTTCATCAGTTCTAGAATGTCGAGTTTGGTCTATTATGACCTCTATTTCAAGTTTTAGCCCTTTCGTGGTGATTTCTGGTAGTCTGACAGGATAAACTTGAGTTTTAAGGCTTTTGGTTGACTTCAGTCAACACTTGATCTTAGGGTATCCGGATTAAAAATCTGATGGTCTGGGTTGTTTTAGGAGGTGAAATTTGGTCCAGAACAAGGTCTCTTTTATTTTTCCTACGCCTTGGGAGCATTTTTGACCTTTTTGGTGAAAAATTAGTTTTGGGACCCTTAACGAGTATTGGGTCAAGGATACCTCATATGTGTGATTTGATAGCTCCGTTGGGTTTGGAATGTTGAAATTAGTATATTTATATATTTGGTTTGTATGCACGTGTAATGACCCTTACAGTTATTTCTGTGCTTTACGTGATATCTTGTGTTTTACGGCATTCCAGTAGCTTCCACAAGTCATTTATGACCTGCTGCGACCGGTAGTCCGGCTCCCTAATGGTTCAGTTGAGATTTATCTCACTTTTCCTCCTTTAGAGCCTGAACTTAGGTACTCATCAACTTTAGTCATCTTTACTTCAAAACAAACTCAAAATCTAATTTTGATAGTTCCTTTAGCTCTGGAACGTAGATTTTAGTTTTGGTAGACCCTTGGTCAGGTTTCAGAAGCCTTCGGTGTGATTTTAGCCTGTTTTTTGAGTTTTTAGTTGGTCAGTAGTTGAATGTTTAACATTGGTCAACATTAAATGATCAAAGAAACGAATAAAAATAAGACTGTGCAATCAGCTCTGGAATGCTGACTTTGTGTTAGGTTTGATGTTGATTCGCTTCCCGAGGCTGTTGTACATTTTTGGGTATTGGTTGGAGTTTTTGTCTTTTAGGCCTAAGTGTTGACTTTATTAATATTCCTCCGAAATGACCTCGTATTCAGATTTCGACTGCTTTGTTGATTCTGGAATATCATTTTAAATATGTGTACATGTCATGTTTGCATAATTTAGACTCCAAACACATTTCAAGAGGTATTCGAAGCCATTTCTCCTTGGCTAAAATTGTTTGCAAAACCTGCAGCTACCTTTTTCTTCATGATGATGAAGGCTTGTCACGAGGTTATGAAGGTCAGCTATTGCCATCATAGCGATTGCAGAGCACATTCATGCGATCAGGTGCCTCTCCTTCTTTTTCTTTATGATCACGATATTCACCATAGCGATCGCGGTGATTAATATTCCTAGTCAGGCTATCGCAACACTCTGCTAGGCGATGCGATGGTCTATGAGCTAGTAGGATATAAACAATAATTCCTCAATTTTTCAATCAGATTTCATACAATCATCTCATCTCTTTCTCACTCTAAGACCCTTTTTAGATGCTAATTCTTGCTGGAAACCACCATAGGAGTGTGAGGAGTTGTGTAGGCTACATAACTCGGGTTCTTCATCTTTGTTGTAATCCTTCTCCTTCTTAAGTTTCCTTTTCAATGGAGAAGTTACACCATTATCACTCCTAATCAAGCTTTGTTAAGTTCCTGTAATTCTCTCATTATCAACTGGTTGATTAATTATATATTGGTGCGTGGGGCTTAGTTTAACCCTTAGCCAATTTGAATTTGATTTTTTGATGGGTATTTCCCCCGTTCTTTTAGTGCTATGTTTTGTTAAGTTTTGCATTTTATTTCATTCTTTTCCAAGCATTTTGACACCCTTCTCGAACTCGAATTATGTTTACTTTTAAATCACAAGTTCCTGTTAATTCCGGAAATCCTGTGGCGAAGTATATTTTTAGGTTCGTTTTGTAGGTCCAACGGACCCGTTTTAGGCCTGATTTTTGTCCTAGTCTGGAACCTTATGTATATTATATCCTTGGATTTGCCCTGTCTTGTAGATCATTAATTCATCAGTTATGAAGCTATTTGAGGTCATTTTCTACCAATTGAGATGATATTTAGGAGTTGCAGCGCGTTATTAAATGAACAACAGGTAGGCTCTGTAAGGCGCGCTCTAGGGACATAGTTTATATAATTGTACTAAATAGAATATGTGGGTTGGATTTCTAGGTTGATAACATGACCCTTGTACATTTCTCCTATTCTACTTCATCCCTTTTCTTGTGATGAAGTTCGGTTATTATTATTATTCTATTTCATCCTTTCTTAAACTATTGGGCCATAGAGGTTGATTATCATATAATAAGAACTCAAATGGCTAAAACTGGAATAAAAGTGGAACATTTAACAATAATAACAATTTGATTCACTTTCTACTTGTCCTAGACTCGACTTCATACTGAACACCCGGTACTACCCTTTTTCCTAGTGTTAGACCATGTTTCACACCCTGGCACCATGTACTATCATTTGACTATTTATGCTAGGACTTGAGTCTAACTTCATTATACAATGAGTACAGCCATTGGCACTTGTGTCCAATGTCGCTCGGTAGTGAGTACATCTTTTATATATTTATCACACCTGCTGATTTCGGGTCCATAATGATTCTATTATATTAAGGCACGGGGTACCTTAAGTTTTCGAGATTACTGCATGTTAGACCATTGGCATAGTATTGGCCTTGTGATGGTGGTGAGGTGACTACGGAAGTAGTAGAACACTATTGTGTGGATTGGATTTTGGGTTTTTCCCTCGAGTTTGGGCTAGATGTAGCTTAGTTGATCCTGTGCATGGCATAGGTTAGCTATAGATAATGCTTGTGTTGTCGCATACATACAGCATGAGAGCCATCGAACTAATTTTGAGAGTGCATCTGGGGCTGGGGCTTGGTATCACCCCCTCCCCTTTCTTACATTATTGGGCCATGGAGTCCGGTTATCATATAATAAGAACTAGAATGGCTAAATCTAGAATAAAAAAGTCAAATTTCTAATAATAACAACAACTTGATTCACTTCTACTTCTCTTAGACTCGGTTGAGTATCGAGCACTGGATACTACCTTTTTTCCTTATTTTAGACCAGGTTTCACACCCTGGCACTGGGTACTATCATTTGACTACTTATGCTAGGACTTGGGTCCAACTTTATTCGGCACTGAGTACAGTCGCTTGCACTTGATTCCGACTTCTCTCAATAGTGAGTACATCTTTTATATACTTATCACGCTTGTTGATTTTGGGACCTTAGCGATACTATTATATTAAGGAACTAGGTACCCTATATTACTAAGATTACGGTATGTTATACCATTATACTGAGGCATTATATGCCAAAATATGAGACTCTCTGAAACTTTGTGATATTGGGATGTGAGGTTACTGTGATGTTAGATATTTGTACGCGGTTTTCATACCTCCAAGGACCCTTCCTCTGGGTTGCATCCGATTCGGAGGAGGGGTATAGGTCGAAGTAGGGATTTACAGGGTTCAGCACTTCCATGGGTCCTGCCTATTTGGCCTATGGATACTGGAGGAGGAGTGTGCGCAGAATTGTGGCATCATTGTGTTTGTGTTTACTTTTATGTACTTATTTTCTGTATATACTCCCAATAGAATGGGATACTGGTGGGTGAGCATGCCTTTTGTGTACTCTACCATTCTTCTAGGTATTGACAGAGTTTAACTTGTTGGACCGCTTTAATTACTGTTAGAAATAGTTATATTTCTTTTACTTAATGATTTCTCCTATCTGGAGGGTTACTTGTGCATGGATCTATTTGTTGTATCATCTCCTTTCGTATCTTGAGGTTACCGGTATACCTCCACACCCCCTTAGTACCTTCTCTAAATGTCTTGTCTGATTTTACTATTGCTAATTATGTATTGCTACAAGGACTAGGGTACGTTCGTTCTCTCTTACCTGAGTTCCTGTCCTATTTTTTAGCTAGCGCTAACCATGCCCTATCTTCTCCCATGCTACCTTTCTTTACAGCCAACTTTCCATGATGTGTTACTTGCTTCTGTGACCTTAATTCTTGTATTCTTGTTATTTACTGCTTCTATATTTGTTATGTAACTAATGGTCCCCCAAAGCCTATTGGGTACTTGTTACTTCGGCAATTTGTACTCATAGTGCACTTTTTTCCCCATGGTCCAGATCCAAGTACTAGCACCCGACATTGATTAGATATTAGTCTTTCATGCCTCCTCACTGATTTTACTTTTAGAGATACAAGGTGAGCTTTGGACATCCGACTGTTCCTGTTCTCTTAAGCTTTGTATTTTTTTTTTATTTCGGAGACAGGCTTTATATTATAAACTTATAATTGTACTCTGTACTAAGGGGCTTTGTATATACCTGGATACCAGGTCTTGGGGAGTTTGTTGATTTTGTTAATGTTACTCTGCTTCTCTAACTTTATCTAATTTCTTATTACTTCTTTTGTTACACCTGTGCATCCCGTTATTGTCATAGTGTCCCTCTGCTCCATCTCTGGTCTACTAGGTTGGTTATCCTACTGGTGGGATAGTAGATGCCATCATGATTTGAGAAATTGGATCGTGATAGTTTGTTATCTAATCTTAGGTTCTGACTGGTGTTAGTGTATAGAGCCAATGTCTATTAAAGTCGTGTAGATCAGTACAGAAGCATCCGTGACCTATCTTTTTTAGGCTACAGTGGCATTTAGGAACTTAATTCTTTTTTTGGATCTTGTAATCGTGCGTGTATCCTAGAAAATTTCCTGTACTCACTTTTTATCTTCATCTTTCCAGAGATGGAACACCCTAATCTACTTTGGCATATAAAGGCCATGACTCTGACCCAACGGCTTTATATTTAGCTCCGGCAGCGACTTCAAAGACCCCAGAAGTGCCTACAGCACCTACTCCAATTCAAGCGCCACTTTCATCATCTACTCCTGATGTTCATTCTATTGTCTTTCAGTTACTCAATACATGACAGACGGAGCACAGACGTCTGCCTAGGGGGTAGCCTTGGGTGTTTCTAGTTCAGGAGGTACTGCCCACAGCTGCAGTTCCTCCACCGATTCCACCAGTCCAGCCAGTAGCAGCTCCTATTCTGTATCAAGTGCTACCTATCTTGATTGTTGCTCCTACTTTGGCACCTCATCCTAGTATGAAAAATTCAAAGTTGAAGCTCCTGACGAGGTTTCTGCGATTGGATCCCCATAGGTTAGGGGAGTTGTGGGGGAGAGTTCCCACTAGTTCTTAGCCAAGTGTGAGGAGAGTTTAAGGAACCTTGGTTTTTTTGAGACCCATGGAGTTTCCTACACAACCTATTAGATGTGTGGTGAGGCAAAGTAGTAATGTAGATCCTTTATCACTTATAAATCGGCAAGGTCACCTCAACTGACTTAGAGCGAGTTCTATGAGGTATTTATGAGAAAGTTCATGTCTAGAGTCGAGCATGATCTCTTAAGAGAGGGGTTTATCCATTTATAGTAGGGATCTATGTTAGTCGCTGAGTATGAAGCCAGTTTTCCCCAGCTTTCAGTTTATGGGGTTCAGTTCATGCTTTCTGAGATAGTTCAATTCGTAGATTTTCCCATGGATTAAGGGAAAGGCTCTGAGAGGTAGCTACAATGTTGGTTCTGAATGGTCTCCCATTTCAGTTAGTTATGGACCATACACAGTCTATGGAGGCCCTCTATCATGAGTCATGTAAGCACAGCGAGAAGAGGCAGAGATAGTAAGGTGGTTATAGTGGGTCCAGTTCTGGGGGCCGTGGGTAGCAGCAGTACTCTCAGGCCAGTTCAGTAGACTAGTTTCGGCATAACTTTAGGTTTCTGAGCCTCTTCAGTAGAGTTCAGTGTACCTCTTTTGGGAAAGTGTTTTTAGGGTGTTGGGTCTTCTAATCGGGAAGGTCAGTTGGTTAAGGTTGTGGTTTCATTAGGGTGGGTCGTTAGGTCCATGTTTGAGTGTGGGTTTGTTGGTCATCTTGTTAGAGCATGCTCTCAAAGGGGTGTAATTCAGACCATTCCTTAGCCTTTGAGATCAGTGTCGCCACCAGCTAGAGGTGAGGTACAAAGTTGTGCTTCCCATGATAAAAGCCAGCATGGTAGGGGAGGTGGTCGTGGTAGTGGTTATGCTAGTAATGGTAGCCAGTTGTATGTTGTAACAGGTAGATTGGAGGTCGATGTCTCAGATGGTGTGATCACAGGTACAATTTCTTTTTTTTCTAGTTCAACCTAAGACTTGTTTGATCCCGGATCCACCTGTTCATATGTTTCCTCTTACTTTGCACCTATCCTAGGGTTAGCTAAAGAGAATCTGTGCCTATGTTTGGTGCTACCCCTGTAGGATATTCTTTAGTAGTGGATCAAGTGTTTTCTACTAGACTACCTACTTCCACTCAAGTGGCATATTGACTTCTCCATTGATTTAGAGATGGGCACAGGGCCCATTTTGGTTACTCCTTACCATATAGATCCTGACGAGTTGAGGGAGATGAAGGTTCAGCTCCAGCATCTTTTAGATAAAGGGTTTATTCATTTGAGTGAATCTCTGTAAGGTGCGCTGGTTCTATTTGTTAAGAAAAGATTGTTAATTATAGATGTGTATTGATTATCGACACTTGAACAGGATGACAGTAAAGAACAAGTATCTGACATTGAGGATTGATGATTTGCTCGGCCAGTGTTAGGGTGCAGTGGCAGTTTCTAAGATAAACTTGAGATCAGGATACCACCAGTAAGTATTCGGTAGAGGACATTCCGAAGACATCATTCTGGACTATGGCCATTATGAGTTCCTTGTCGTGTCTTTCATTTTGACCAATGCCTTGGATGTATTCATAAACTTGATGCACAGTGTTCTCATGACCTACTTGGTTTCATTTATGATAGTGTTTATTGGCGATATTTTGGTGTACTCACAGAGTAGTTCTAAGAACGAGAAACTTTTGATATTGATATTCCAGATACTGAGAGAGGATCGGCTTTATGACAAGTTCTCGAAGTGTGAGTTTTGGTTGTAGTCTGTGGAATTCATAAGGAACGTGGTGTCTAAGAATGGTATTATGGTTGACCTAGTAAAAATTCAGGCAGTGTGCGATTGGCCGAGACCGACGTCTCCTTTTGAGGTTTGGAGTTTTTTTAGATTAGCAGGTTACTATAGGCTATTTGTTGAGGAGTTTTCATCAATTGTTGCACCATTAACGAGACTGAATAGGAAGAATTTTCCTTTTTAGTGAATTGAGGAGTGTGAGTTGAGCTTTCTGAGGATCAAGTAGTTTTTGACTTCAGCACTGATTTGACCTTGCCATCTGAAAGTCAGAGTTTTTCAGTGCATATAATAACAGCTACCATTCCAGCATCCAGATGGCATCGTTCGAAGCCTTGTATGGTTATCAGTACAGGTCGCCTATTGGTTGGTTCAATGGCTTTAAGACTAGGGTTCAAAATACAAAATTTCTTCATGATTCTCTCGACCAAATTCAGATGATTCAGGATAGACTATAGCAGTGTAGAGTACGCAGAATATCAACCAGACCGTAGACTTCATGCCTAAGAGTTTGGAATTTGTGATAAGACTTTGGTAGGCATGGCAAGTAGTTCTGTCAGCTTCGGAATATGGATTTTATACTGGGTGGACCCTTGGTCGGGTTCCAAGATCTCCTAGTGCGATTTTAGCCTATTTTGTAAGTTTTCAGTTGGCGAGAATGTTTGACTTTGGTCAACATTCGATGATCAGCGCGTTGGATTAAAAATCTAAATATGCCATCAGCTCCAGAATGCTGACTTTGGGTTATGTTGGGTGTTGGTTTGCTTCCCGAGGCTGTTGTTGTGTTTTCGGGGTATTGGTTAGAGTTTTTAAATTTTAGGTCTAAGTGTTGACTTGGTCAATATTTCTCTAAAAAGACCTCGTATCTATAGTTTGACTTTTTTATTGAGTTTAAACTGTCACTTTGAGTATGTGTGGATCTCTCATTTGCGTAACTCAGACTCTGAACACATTCCAAATGGTTTTCGGAGTCGTTTCTCCTTGGCTAAAATTTTTGTCAAAACTTACAGCTGGTGCAGGTTCCTTCTTCTTCGCGATCACGAAGTCTTGTCACAAGATTGTGAAGGTCAGCTATTGCTATCATTGCGATTGCAGAGCACCTTCACACGATCGTGTGCCTCTGCTTCCTTCTTCCTCATGATCACGAGATTCACCATCGCGATCGCAATGACTAATATTCCCAGTTAGGCTATCGTGACACTCTGTTAGGTAATTGTGATGGTCTTTGACCTGGCAGTATATAAACAGCAGTTCCTCGATTTTTAAGTCCAATTTCAAACATTCCTCTAATTCTTTCTCACTCTAAACCCCTCTCTAGGTGCTAATTCTTGTTAGAACCACCATAGGTATGGGGAAGTTGTGTAGGTCGCATAACTCGGGTTCTTCATCATTGTGGTATTCCTTCTGCTCCTCGAGTTTCTTGATCAATGGCGAATTTTTACCATTAACACTCCTAATCATGCTTTGTTAATTTCCTATAATTCTCACATTTTTAGCTGGTTTATTAATTATATATTGGTGTGTTGGTCTTAGTTTTACTCCCCAATCGAGTTGCATTTGAAGGTTAGTTAAGTTTTGCATTTTATTTAATTTTTTTCGGGCATTTTCACACCATTCACGCACTTGGATTATGCTTATTCATAGAGTATGGGTTCTTGGTGATGTTGGGAACCCCATGGAAAAGTTTTTTTTGGGTCTGGATAGTGGGTCCCACGATCTCACTTTAGGACTGATTTTTCCGGAACCTTGCATAAATTATATCCTTGGATTAACTTTTCTTGTAGATCATTATTTCATTATTTTTGGAGCCATTCGAGGTTGTTTTCTACCAGTCGAGCTGATATTCAGGAGTTGCAACGTGTTATTTGTCGGATGACAGGTAGGCCCTGTAGGGGTTACTCTGGGACATAGTTTGTATGATTGTACCAAATAGCATCATAGGTTGGGTTTCTATGTTGATATCGTGATTTCTAGGTTGATACCGTGATCCTTGTCTATTTCTCCTATTCTACTTCATCGCTTTTCTTCTGACGACTTTCAATGTAATATGATGCCTTTAGCCTAGTCTTGGCCTTGTGATGGTTGTGAGGTGACTATGGAAGTAGTAGAACACTACTACGTGGATTCGACTTTGGGTTTTGCCCTCGAGTTTGGGCTTGTGTCTTATGCTGCTAGATGTATCTTAGTTGATCCTATGCATGGCATAGGTTAGCTGTAGATAATGCTTGTGTTGTTGCATACATACAGCGTGAGAGCCATCAAGCTCAGTTTTAAGAGTGCATTTGGGGCTGGGGCTTGGTACCACCTCCTTCGTACATTATTGGGCCATGGAGGCCGGTTATCGTATAATAAGAACTGGAATGGCTAAAATTGGAATAAAAAGTGGAATTTTTAATAATAATAACAACTTGATTCATTTTCTACTTGTCTTAGACTCGGTTGAGTACCGAGCACCAGATACTACCTTTTTTCAATATTTTAGACCAGGTTTCACACCCTGGCATCGGGTACTATCATTTGACTACTTATGCTAGGACTTGGGTTCGACTTCATTCGGCAGTGAGTACAACCGCTTGCACTTGATTTCGACTTCACTTGATTATGAGTACATCTTTTATATACTTATCACGCCTACTAATTTTGTGACCTTAGTGATACTATTATATTGAGGCACAGGGCGGCCTACATGCCGAGATTATGGCACTTTATACCATTATTCTGAGGCATTATATTCCAGGATATGATACTTCTTGAGACTCTATGATATTTGGATGCAAGGTTACTATTATGTTAGATATTTGTATGCGGTTGTCATACCTCCGGGTATCCTGCCTCTAGGCTGCATGCAATGGTAGGAGGGGTATAGGTCGGAGTAGGGATATACAGGGTTCATCCCGTCCATGGGTCCTACCTGATGAGCCTACGGGTGTCGTAGGAAAAGCATTCACAGGAACTGTGGCATCATTGTGTTTGTATTTACTTTTTCACACTTGTTTTTTGTATGTACTCCCGGTTGAATGGGATGCCGACGGATGAGTGTGCTTCGGGTGTACTCTGCTATTCTTCTGGGGGATTTCCAGGGTTTAACTAGTTTTACCACTTTACTTACTATTAGAGATAGTTATATTCTTTTACTTACTGATTGTCCCTACCTAGTGGGTTACTTGAGCGTAGATCTATTTGCTATATCGTCTCTTTTTGTATCTTTAGGTGTCACGACCCGATTTCTCGGATCATGATGGCACCTACTATCCCACCAGTAGGAGAACCAAAACCCTGTAGTCCGTA
>JBDJHY010147063.1:0-12991 GCA_039654485.1 Withania somnifera | reverse complement strand
CGTGCGTGGATGCATAACAAATCAATGACACATAAACATGTTATCAAATCATATAATTAGGATATAAACCATAACATGTAAGCTTAACCCATGCCCTGCACAGGTGCCTAAAATCCATATTCTAAGCCTTGGCCCCTTATTAATCGGGTGCCAACATAACAATAACAATACTAAACGGACAAAAGAAAGGTACAAGGGTACTATACGATCTAGTTACCCAACCCAAGAATGTTATTCAGTACTATTATTAAAGCTATAAACCAAGATTATAGCCCAAGAAACCTACCTGTCGTCCGACGAGAAAGCTTTGCAAAGAACCAGAAATATGATCCTGCCTAATGTCGAATGAGCTCCGAATGATCTGAAATATGCACCAATGCTTTCCAAATGTCAATACGAATTCAATGAAGTAGTTTAAAATGAATTTCGAACTGGGCCTAAAATGGGCTTTTCAGGCCTCGCTCACTGAAATTGAAAACAAAATACATCACGAGGTTCCCAACAGTTCTAGGAACTCATACCCCAAATTTGATCTCAAGGCGAGCAATGAAAGAGCTTCAAAATAGCCTGGAAAGAAAACGGTATATAGGGCTTAAAGAATTATTAAATAAGACACAATCAAACGTAATTTTGAAAGAGATACAATGTCTATAAGCCTTAACCCAACTAATAACAAAGAAATAAACAAACGAAATCAAGATACAAAGAGATTTAATCAACCCTAGTTTATATATAATGAATGGAAAAACTAAAGAAAACTAGGAAAGAGAAGAAGGAGAGAAGAAGAAACTTACCAATTATGACAAGGATGACGAGGTGGGTAGAGAATCTCTTCCTTGAACTTAGAACAAAGTTTGGGGATGATTTTTGCTTGAAAATGGGAGAGAAATATTGTTTGGGGTGAAAAATACACCTCGAAATTACAACGACAAGCCCAAAAAAAACACCAATACCTCATCCAGCCTAAATTCATCATTCCGGAGCAGCTGGAAGCCTCAGAATTCCATTCCGACACTCTGAACATCAAAAACCAACAAAGCTCCCCATTTAGGCTTAAACTTAAGAAATTTCCACAATTTCACATAATTTGCAAATGAAACCCCGAAGACACAAACTCATAGTTAGTCTTGACTTTGTTTGACCTTTCAAAGCTAAAGAAACTGTCTGAATATAATTTCGAGCTCATCTTAAAGGAAAATTGACTTAAGTCAAAGAGTACTAAGTTTAAAGCTCTAAAATAGGGAATTTGAGATATCTATCGACCGATTCGCCAGGGATCCAAACTTTCGGTCCCAGCAAGTCATAAATAACTTGAGGAAACTACTGAAACACTCTAAGATACAAGAAAATGCAAGTTTATCATAAATGACCTTAAGGGTCATTATAGATTACCAGCTGTAGATCTGCCAGAGAAAAACATAACGGTCCTAGCAAGTCATCAATGAATTGGAGTATCTAATAAAAGACTCTAAAGACAAAAAAACTAAATGTGAAGTAAATGACCACGCGGGTCATTATAGTATACTCATAGAGTTATCTCTTTTCTTCAGGTTGGAGGTTTATTGGGAAGAATGTTTTTTCTTATTTGACTATTGTGCAAGAGATTGGTGTTAATCCCTATATCTTTGAGTCATTTCCTATGGTTAGGGAGTTTGTTGATGAGTTTCTGATGGACCTTTCTGGTGTCCCTTTTGATAGGGATATCGATTTTGGTATTGATTTAGAGCGGGGTACTAAGCTTATTTCTGCTCCTTCTTATCATATATCTCCTACTGAGTTTAAGGTGCAGTTATGGGACTTTTTTTGCAAAGGTTTCATTTGTCATAGTGTATCACATTGGGTGCCCTATTCTTGTTTGTAAAGAAGAAAGATAGCTATATGAATATGTTTATTGACTAGAGATAGTTGAACAAAGTGACCATGCAGAATAAGTATCCCTTTCCTTGCATTGATGATTTTATTGACTAGGTCCAGGGAGTCACCATCTTCTCTAGGATAGACTTGAGATTTGAATACCATCATTTAAGGATTGGACCTTTAGATATTCTAAAGAAGGCTTTTCACACGAGATATGGTAATTATGAGTTTTTAATGTCTTTTAGGCTGAAAAATGCCTCATACGCATTCATGGAGTTAATTAATGGTGTGTTTCACTTATATTTTGATTCTTTTGTGAATGTGTTCATTGATGATATTTTGGTCTATTCCAAGACTGAGGCAAACCATGTTTAACACTTGGGATGGTACTTTAGAGATTGTGAGAAAAGTTGTATGGTAAATTCTCCAAGTGTGAGTATTGGTTGAGTTCGGTGGCATTCTTGAGGCACGTTGTGCCTAAAAAGGGTATTAGGATCAATGTATCCAAGATTGCAGCGGCATATGATTGGGTGATACCTACCTCACCGACTGAGATTTAGAGCTTTGTTGGATTGGATGGGTACTATCAAAGTTTTTTGTAGGGGTTTTCTTCTATTTTCACTCCATTGAATAAGATGACTCTGAGTAATATGCCTTTTTAGTTATCTAATAAGTGTGAGGAGAGATTTTAAAAGCTCAAATCATTGTTGATATCAACACCTACTATTACTTCTCTCGTGGAGGGAAATGGCTTAATAGTATACTATAATGCTTGTAGGGTTTGATTTGGTAGAGTATTGATGTAGAAGGGTAAGGTAGTGGCATATGCTTCGAGGCAGTTTAAGGTACACGAAAAGAACTGCCCTATTCATGATTTGGAGTTAGTTGCTATGGTATTTGTAATAATGTTATGGATACATTACTCGTATGATGTGCATTATAAGGTATTTACCAACCATTAGAGCCTTTAGTACATTTTTAGCTAGAAGGATCTTAACTTGAGGCTGCGGCATTCGTTGGAGTTATTTTAAGGATTTTGACATCACTATATGGTATCACCCGAAAAGGTCAATGTGGTGGTGGATTTTCTTAGTAAGAAGTCCTTAAGTATGGGTAGTTTGTCTTGTTTTCAGCCTAATAAGCTGCCTTTGGCTTGAGATATTTAAAGTTTAGCCAAAAGCTTGATTAGATTACAGATTTCAAGTAACGGTGGTGTGGTTGCATATGTAGAGGCCCACTCTTCATGGATAGAGCATATTCTCGGTACTCTGTTTAATAATTCAAAGTTGAGGATCTTTTGCAATTGGTGTTGCAAGGGGAGTCCAAGATGGCCACTTTTTATTCTAATAGTATTTTGAGGACTAAGGACAGGATTTAGTCCCTAAGTCCAATGGGTTGCTGATATTGATCTTAGAAGATGCCCACACCTTTAGATAGTCCATTCATTAAGGGGTGACCAAGATATATCATGACCTAAGTCAGCATTATTGGTGGTGTGGCATGAGGAAGGATATAACAGACTTTGTTTCTTAGTGCTTAAATTGTCAGCAGGTGAAGTTTGAGCACCAAATACCAAGAGGCGTGTCACAGAGGATGACTATACACCAGTGGAAGTAGGATGGAATAGCCATGGATTTCATTGTGAGGCTTCTACTACTTCGAGTGGTTGCGATTCCATTTGGGTAGTTGTTGGTTATTTTACCATGTTTGCTCACTTTATTCTAGTGAAGGTGATATACAGATCTCAAGAGTTTTCAGAGATCTATATGAGTCAAATAGTGTGGTTCCATGGTACCCCCATTTTTATCATATATGACCGAGCCACACAATTTAATTCATACTTTTGGACTACTAAGCAATGGGTGCTTAACTAGATTTAAGCATAGCCTTCCATCCTTTTATCAATGTCTAGTCGAAGCATACTATTTAGGTTCTTGAGGACATGTTGCAAGCGTTTTTTATTGACTTTGGTGGTCATTGAGACTGGTTCTTACCGCTCACAGAGTTTTTCGATAACAACAGTTACCATTCAAGCATTAAGATGGTGCCTTTTGAGGCATTATATGGTAGGAGGTATGCATCTATAATTGTTTGGTTTGAGACTTCAAAAGAGAGACTGTGTAGTACAAATTTGTTTTGAGATTCATGGATAGAGTTAGATTGATTCAAAATTGATTACATATGACCCAAAGTAGGAAAAAGAGCTATGCTGCTAAGAATGTTAGTCCATTGGAGTTCATAAAGGGTGATAGATATGGTTGAAGGTTTCACCCATGAAGGGTGTGATAAGGCTTGGGAATAATGGAAAGTTGAGTCCTTGTTTTATTGGTTTCGAGATTCTAGAGAGGAAGGGAGATGTGTCATACAAGTTATCTTTTCCTCCTGGTTGCCCGCATTGTATTAGGCATTTCATGTCTCTATGCTTCAGAGGTATGTTCTCGATTAGTCTCAAGTGATCCATTGGGAAATCATAATTTTGTACCCAAACTTATATTTTGAAGAGGACCCAGTTTCTATACTTGATAGAAAGGGCTGGAACCTTCAGACCAACATGTATCCTCAACTAATATACATACCCGGTATCCTCAACTATTTGACCATTTAGGTACTTCTTCTTTCTTATATTCGACAGATGAACATAGTTTTAGTGGTGGATGTTATAATGACCCTAATGGTCATTTTTGTATTTTCTGAGTATATTAACCATTTTTGTCTTCCTAAAGTCCCATTATATCAAATTAAGTGTGGTTACATGGATGGTTTGGGTGCAAGATATTATTTGATGTAAAAGTTTGAGAATTTTGAGTTTTGGAGATTTTAAGTTCAAATGAGGAGCTATAGGGGTCCTATGAGTTCTGGACCCTATATCATAAATAAATTAGTTCCATAATGATGATCTTGGTATAGTTACACCCTCTTTTCCTATTATAGACTTTCCATGTGAGTTTGAGCATTTAGACGGGATAAAGTTGAAGTTTTAAGCAAAATGGTTGACCTTGGTCAACATTTGTCATTAGAGTTCTCAAATCAAAAATTCAATTGTTCCATTGAATTTAGGAGGTGAGTTTTTTCTAGAATAAGGTCTTATATATTTTTTATAAGCTCCGGGGGTATTAAGGTCATTTTTATTAAGGTTGAATACTATATTTGGGTTGGGAATGCCATCTATGATGAGTTGTTTCAGGGTTCGAGGTCCTTTTGGATGACTTTGGTTATTGCTGGACCTGCTTTTGTTATACTTTTATTATATTATATGACTTGTAGAGTTTGATATTTTCTCATATTTGTTGTACCTATTTAAACTGTTGTTGGGATACTGTATATAATTATTTATAGGTTGTAGTATTATTGGAGGAATGACTGGGAAATTAAGGGATTTTATTTCTTTTTATAGTTAGCTAACCTAGGATGCTACTGAGTACCATTGTTTTTGTACTCACTCCTTGATTTTGTACACTTTTGAGTAGGTGTTGAGCCTTGGACCTAGTTATTTGTCCTTCTCTCTTTAGTCTAGATTGACTCTGGGATCTAGAGGTAGCTGATCACTCTTTCATCAGTGGCCACAAATTTTCTTTTTTTAGTTATGTTATAATGTCTTTAATTTGTAAAGACTCTAGAAGGATATTAAAAATTCTTGTATTTAAATTCTATAGTCTTTTGAATTGTGACACCTGTTCTTGGGCTAGACTTATATGTATATATATTCTAACATATTGACTTCCGAATTCATATTTTATTAGTTAAAATCTACTTTTACCTATTTTATTTCTTTTCAGCTAACCTACATGGTTTGGAGAGGTAGGTGCAGTCACGTCCAATTTTTAGGGCATGACAATTTGTCTCCAAAACTCTTTAATATTTAGTAGAGGCTTCCTGGACATTTATTAAACTAGTGTAGTCAGTTTTACACACATCTATTCTTATCAGATAACAAAATGCATTTTACCATTTTAATCTATAAAGAATTTCAGTTCATCTCCCACCTTCTGCATACATATTATTTTCATTATATTTTTTATTCTCATACAAGGCAAAGTGCTTCATTCGGGCCACTTTTGGTTCCAGGTGTAGATGGCATCTAGGGCGTCGGCTCAGTGTGTGGCAGTAAATCATGCTATTGGACCTATTTTAATAATTCATATAGAATTTAGTTAGGAGAAATTGAAAGATGTATTTGATAAGGGTTTTATTCACCCCAGTTGTCACAATCCAATTTCGCGGATCATGATGGCACCTACTATACCACCAGTGGGAGAACCAAACCCTGTAGTCCAAACCCGAAGTGGAGGACTACTACATTAAATGCGTAATTATATTAAAAGTCAAGATTAAATAATACGTCGCAGAAGTCTAGAAGAATAACAAAGTCTACCCAAAATTCGGTATTAGTGTTAAACGAACCACTAAGTACAGAAATGACAAAACTGAAGTAAGTGTAGTATAAAAATGTCTCCGAATAACAATAGAGATCAACAAAACATAAGTTCGAAGAGAAGCAAGAACAAGCTGGACGCTAAGCTCACCCTGAAACTCTGATGTGAATAAGAACCGAATGAACATCTGTTTGTATATCACGGACGGAAACCTGTACTCGGATCTGCACATGTGCAAGTGTAGTACGAGTACAAGCTACCAAAGCAACCCGTACTCAGTATGCTTTGAGGGCCTACTGAGCAGATAACAATAACAAAATTAGTAAACAACAGAGTACAAAAAAGGGTCAAGAAGCAAATAGTATAGTACGGGAAAATTAGTACCTCAAGTACAAAGCAAGTGTCATATAGACTGATAGCACTAGCTAATCACATAACAGGATCACAAGCAATGAAAGAGAACATACCCAACATCCTTGCAACAACACATGTGAAATATAACACAATAAATGGGAATCAAAGAAAATAGGAGTAGAATATGGTTGGTATATCGATAATCTCAAGTGAAAGGATAGATAACTGAATAAGAGTGTGAAACACTAATCCCATATAACATGAAACAACAAGTAACCAATAAGGACAACTATGAAGTCATACAAATAATAAAGTAAAGAAATTAAATGCTGAAAAGTTCCCCATAAGGAAGTGTAGCGTACACAAAAACTTGCTCACCCGTAGGCATCACCATACTACCTGGGGTACACTAAAGAAAACAAGTGCAGAAAAGTAACAAACACATGATCATCATCAGAACCTCACATTCCACTTTCAGAACCATATTGAATCACAATTGGCACATAGTGCCCCACAATAGTGTTATCTTGCCGGCATCTAGAGCCTCATATTAGTGTTATTCCACCGGCATCTAGTACCTTATATCAGTGTTATCCCACCGGTACATAGTGCCTCATATCATTAAAACCTGCTAGCCATATTCGATAATTCAAAGCGTTAAAAATCAATGAATATGGTAGTATTACCTATGGTCCTCAGTAATCAATATCATCATGTTTCCACAATCGCTAGTACCACTTGTGTCAAAAATCTATACTCACTGCCGTACGACGACGGTCTCAAGTCCCAATGCTATACTCATTGCCGAATGGAGTCAATCTCAATTTTCATTATCTATTAGCAAAAAGATACTTTTCCCGATGCCAGGTTATGATTCTTGCACTAAAACACGGTGCCAGGGTGTGATGCCTGCACTAAAAAAAGTAACAACAGTGTTACCGAGTGCTTGATACTATGTCGAGACTAAAACAGTAAGAGATAATTATTTATATTATTATTAAAGTATTATCATTTATTTCTTTATACCGCTACAAAACGTTATCATCAAATCATCTGCCAGCCATCATGACTCATAAATCAGGAGGTGATACTACCCAGCCCCATGCACTCTTATCGAAGCCTTAGGTTCGGCCTCTCGCGTCATGAATGCACAACATATCAACAACATATATATATCAACTTATAATCATGAATTATCCACTATGTATGCCTTGCACACGTATCTCTAATCAAATGCTAAGTCTCGGGCCCCACATCACTCGGGTGCCAACATATCAATATCAACATGGAAAGGATGAAGAAACAGTACGAGGGTACTATAAAACCTAGCTACCCAACCCAAGGATGCCATTTAGTACAGTTATTAAAGGTATAAGCCTAGAGATAGCCCTATGGAGCCTACCTGTCATCTGATGATAAAGCATTGTAATGTCACAAATATTGGTCCAATTGCTATCAAATGATCTCAAAATGATTTGAAACTTGCATCAATGTATTCTATATGTTAATACATGTCTAAAAGTATATTTTATGTTAATTTTTGATTTGGGCCCAAAATCGGGCCTAAAACAAGCTTGCAGGGCCCGCTTGTCGAAATTGAAAATAAATTTTACTATGGGGTTTCCGACGTCATTAGGAACCTGTGCTTCAAAATTGAGCATAATGCGAACGCGAGAAGGGCTTCAAATCAGCCCGAATAGAATTTACCCTAAAGGGGTTAGATATTCCATCTTTAGGGATTAAATGTTTAGATTATGATGTAATAACAATCTTAGGAATAATGTGAACATCATTAACGAAGGATTTCATGAAAATCAATGGGTTATGGGATGATTTCATCAACCACAACTCCTAGGTCATTAATGGTTGAAAACTATGAAAATATGGAAGAAGAAGAGAAGGAAACTTACCCAAATTCGCGTGGAATCGTAGGGGGGATGATGTGAGGACTTCCTTGGCCTTGAGTTGTTGTTTGGGGGTTTATTTTCACTCAGGAATCAAAGAAAACAAAGTATGGATGCTAAAATAATAAAGGGGAATCATACAGAAAATTTATATGTTGCCAGGTGCCTGCATCGCGATTGCGTGCTCTGACCATGATCGCGTTGATGGAAAAGAATAGGCATCGTGATTGGGTGGGGGTAGTCATGATCGTGCTCAAGAGAGAATTTGTGCATCACGACCATAGAAGGCCTAGCTTGATCGCGATGAAGTGCTGCACCTACACAAGTTGCAGGTCTCTGCTGCAAATTTTAGAATTTCCACCCAGGGGTTCACGGATCAAACAAAGTCCAATTTTGACAATCCAAACATGCAAACAACATGGACGCAACATTCTGGACTCAATGGAATCATCAAAATTGGAATCCAAGGTCGTTTACACACAATGACCCTTCAAACCAAAAGTAGCCACAAATGCATTTCTCCACCAACACCTCGAAAATGCAATGACAACTCCAAAAATTATACCACCACCTCACCTAACCTAAAATCATCATTCCGGAGCTGCTAGAGATGTCAAAATTCCAATCCAACACCCCAAACATAAAGATACCACTCAAGCACCTCTTTAGGCTATAGACTTAAATCCACAATCTCGTCTAACTTGCAAACGAAACCTCCATAATACAAACTTATGGCCAATCTTGACTTTGTTTAGTATTTAGGAGCTAACGGAACTGTTGAATTAAATTTCGAGATCTTCTTGAAGGAAAGTTAACTTTGGTCAATCAGTACTTAGTTTTAGGCTTGAAAATTGGGAATTTGAGATATTTCTCAACCGAGTCGCCAGGGATCCTAATTGTTGGTCCCAGCAAGTCATAAATGACTTGGGAAAACTACTGAAATGCTCTAGAATGCAAAACATCCATATTTATCATAAATAACCATAAGGGTCATTACAACATCCACTACTAAAAGGAATTTGTCCCTGAAAATCAAGTAAAAGCATGAAATAACTGGGAAAATAATGTACCTTATGCCTCAAACAAATGTGGATACTACTTCTACATCTCACTCTTGGTCTCCCACGTAGCTTTTTTGACCGAACAGTGACTCCACTGCACCTTGACCACTGGAATCTCCCTAGACCTTAGTTTTTATACCTCCTTATCAAAAATCTTCACTAGCTCCTCAACAAATGATAGATTCTCATCCAACTGTACTAAATCCTCACGGATAACATGTGACTCATTGGGAATACACCACCGTAACATAGAGACATGGAATACCGGATGCATAGCTGACAACATATGAGGTAATGACAACCTGTAGGCAACACCACTAACCTTCTCCAAAATCTCATATGGCCTAATGTACTTGGGACTAAGCTTACCCCTCCTACCAAATCTCATCACACCGTACATAGGAGATATCCATAGAAATACCTTATCACCAACTCCAAACTCTAAGGCTCGAAGACTACGATCAGTATAGCTCTTTTTCCTATTTTGGACTGCCCTCAACCTATCCTGAATCAATCAAACCTGATCTAACAAATCGCGCAGCAAGTCTGTAGACTGAACTTTGACCTCAAAACCATTAAACCAACCAATAGGTGATCTATATCGCTTACCATACAATGCCTCAAATGGAGCCATCTCAATGCTGGAGGGAGAGCTATTATTATAAGCAAACTCTGCCAAGGGTTGGTGTTGATCCCAAGAACCACCAAAATCTATCACACAAGCCCTCAATATATCTTCCAAAATCTGAATAGTCCACTCAAACTGACCGACAGTCTACTGATGAAAAGTTGTGATCAGATGCACCTTTGTACCCAAATCTTGTTGAACTGGCCGCTAAAACTGTGAAGTGAACTGGGTGCCTCTGTCAAAAATGATAGAGATAGGAACACCATGATATCTAACCACCTCATGAATGTAGATTTGAGCCAGACACTCAGCATTATAGGAGGAATGAAGTGCACTGACTTGGTCAACCTATCCAAAATGACTCACACAGTATCAAAACCTCTGCTAGTATGTGGCAACCCAAAAACAAAGTCCATAGTCACCCCTTCCCACTTCCAAGATGGAATAGGAAGTCTTTGCATCAAACCAGCTAGTCTCCAATGCTCATACTTAAACCTGTTGGCAGTTTAAATACATAGAAACATACTCGACAATATCCCTCTTTATTCCACTCCACTAATACAACTGACATAGGTCACGATATATCTTGGCTGCTCCAGGATGAATAGAATACCTTGAACTGTGTGCCTCACACAAGATTGACTGCATCAACTCACCAACCCATTATATCAAAGGGCAACATCTGCCTCAATAGAAGCCCTATCGAATTCTTCCACTAAAACCTGATCATGAAGAGTCTCTAACCACTTATCCTCAAATTAACGCTCTTAAATCTGTTCTATCAAGGAAAATTAGCCTCAACACATGCCAATATACGCCTGGGGTCTGAAAGATCAAGCCTACCAAATGGTTAGCTAACGAATGTACTTCCACCACCAATGGCCTCTCAAAAATTGACAAAGTTGCTAGGCTATGGCATCTGCCACTATTTTGCCTTGCCTGGATGACATAGGATAGATATATCGTAGTCTTTCAGTAGCTCTATCCACCTTTACTGCCTGGAATTCAACTTTATTTGACTCATAATATACCAAAGACTGTAAATGGTCAGTAAAGATCTCACATTGAACCCTATACAGATAATGTTGCCAACTCTTAAGCGTAAACACTACCACTGCTAATTCTAAGTCATGCATAGGGTAGTTACACTCGTTCACCTTCAGCTGCCTTGAAGCATATGCAATAACTTATCAGGACACAACAACAACCAACACCAGAAGCATCACAATACATGGAGAATCCCTGACCCTCCACTGGCAAGGTCAAAACTGGAGCTAAAGTAAATAAGTCTTTGAGCATAGAAAAGCTCAAGTCACGATCCTCAAACTAATTAAAGGCAACATCCTTCCTGGTTAACTTGGTCAAAGGTGCTGCAATTGAAGAGACCCCCTTGACAAAACACCGATAGTATCCGGCAAAACCCATAAAATTGTGAATCTAAAAAATAGAAGTTAGTCTTAGCCAATCACATGCAGCCTAAATCTTTTTTGGATCAACTTTAATCCCATCCTTTGACACTACATACCCCAATAAATGCAATGGATTCTAACAAAAACTCACACTTCGAGAACTTAGCATACCAACTTATGTTCTCTCAGTGCCTGGAGAGTCAATCCAAGTGCTGGTCATGATCAGACTTACTCTATGAATACATAAAGATATCATCGATAAACACAATTACGAACAAGTCCAAGTAGGGATTAAGCACCCTATGCATCAAATCCATAAAAGCTGCTGGAGCATTGGTCAGTACAAAAGACATAACCAAAAACTCATAGTGATAGTAGTGAGTCCTGAAAGCTGTCTTAGGAATATCCTCTATACAAATACACAACTGATGATAACCATACCTCAAATTTATTTTAGAGAACATTACTGCTCCTTGAAGCTGATCAAATAGGTTTCAATCCTCAGCATAGAATATTTCTTTCTTAAAGTAACTTTATTCAGCTGCCATTAGTCAATGCACATTTTCATCGTACCATCTTTCTTCTTCACAAATAAAACTGGTGCACCCCAAGGTGACATACTGGAATGAATAAAACCTTTATCTAATAGATCATGAAGCTGAACCTTCTGCTCCCTTAACTCTGTAGGAGCCATACGATAAGGAGCAATAGAAATAAGCTTAGTGCCTGACTCTAAGTCAATGGAAAAAACAATATCATGCTCTGGTGGTATGCCTGGTAGGTCGGTAGGGAATACATCTAGAAACTCAGATATAATAGAGACTGACTCAGGAGTAGGGGTATCAACCTGCATATCATGAACATAGGCTAAGTATGCCAAACACCCCCTCCCTACTAGTCTCCTAGCCTATAGGCATGAAATAAAACCTGTCGGTGCGCGGCTACTGGAGCACTGCCATACCACTGGCGATAAACCATGTAATGCTAAGGTAACAGTCTTGACATTATGATGGCACCTACTATACCACCAATAGGAGAACTAAATCCCATAGTCCGTAGCTGAAGCGGAGGACTACTACATTAATTGCAGAAAAATATCAAGAGTCGTATGAAAATAGTAAAGTTTGCGATATTAATAAAATAAAATAACCACCTAATATCTGGTATCAGTGTCAAATAAACCACTAACTATAGTATGATACAAACCGAAATAAATATAGTATTAATATGGTTTTGAAATACAATGGAGATCACTAAAACATAATTCTGAAGAGAAACAGGATCAAGCTGAACGCCAAGCTCACCCTGAATCTCTGATGTGAATAAAATCCAAACGAACAACAATATGTGTATCACGAATAGGAACCTGTACTCAGATCTGCATAAGTGCAAGTGTAGTATGAGT
>JBDJHY010147035.1:0-12992 GCA_039654485.1 Withania somnifera | reverse complement strand
CCTTACAAAAGTTAGGCCTAGTAATTGACTCTGTGTTGAGAGCATGCATTGTTAGATGAAAAACTGCAACTAGATTTTGATAGAATAATAACCAGAAATTATTTTCTTACACATTATATGTACACACTCTGGTGGCAATATGGAGCTATTTTCTCACCCCACTTGACCTATTTTCCATTAGAACTCAGTTATTGGGTTTTGACTTCTCGGCAACAATTGGTATTTCACTACGGTCCTGCTTTTCTATTTGGATGGGCCTAGGTTCCATTGAGATATGTTATCTGAGTTTGACCCTACACGTGGAATTATAACCTGATGACTATTTAATTTGTGGGTGAGCTATGAGTTTTGATGATGGTTCGAGTTCCTCCTTGAATCCTACCAATTCGGGATTCTATGATAAGGGCATGATGTGCAGCATAAGGGAGGGGTATATGGGGGACTAGTGGTATATGGTTTACATCCTCCGTGGGTCCCTTTTAGTTTGGGAATATCCTAGAGAGGGAGCATGTCGGTACTTATTTATGAGGTATGTGGTTCAAGTCCTGCGTGGGTCCCTCTTGATTAGAGAATATCCCAGAGATGGAGCATATCAGTACTTGCTTACGTGGCATACAATTTGAGTCCACTCTGGGTCTCTTTGACTTCAAGTCCCTTTTACATTGCTTCACTATGCGTTAATTGTACTCTTCAGGACTTACGGGGGTAGTACCTATTTGGTTACTTTGTTTCTAAGTTTACCTTCCTATAGAATGGGGTGTCGACCGGGTTTGTTTGCTAGTAATCACTGTTGTTTCCTTCTGTCTTTGACTAGTACTATTTGCAAACTTACTGTATTTGCTGTTAGCTTAGCTTGTTGATGACTTTTTTCTTTCTTATTGTTCCTTCCTTGTGTGGGTCACATTGGAGCTCCGGCTACGTATTGTGTTTGGACATGAGTTGCTTAAGGCCCAGGTTTTTGGTGTTATATCCTGATAGTAACCCTCTTTTATACCTATTAGCTAGTATTATACCCATTGGTAACTAATCCTTCATTGCACTTACTAGCTATTATTGTAGTTACCCTTCCTCTTGTACATTATATACCCTTTACCTTGTTTATGCTTATTTTTTCTCATTCATCCTATGATGCCTACTGTGTACCCATTGTGTTTGGTACTTATGCTACACTTCTGCATCAGTTCCCTGATGTAGGTCTTAGCTCGAGTCATTAGGACGGACGCGATCGTACAGACTCTATTGGTGATGTTCAGGAGATACATTGAGAAATTTGCATTCATGGTAGCCAGTCTTCCTTCTATTTGTACAACATGTCTACTTGGTGTCTGAATAGATATTTGTAATTTTCCCCCTGTAGGTTGTTTTGCACCTTTTTGTATTTATATGCCTTACAACCACAATACTAGGCTTTGAGGAGTCATTTTCAGTTGTGTATTTTTTGTGTTCTATTCCTATTCCTTCTCTTCATCTCCTTTTCCTCTTTCTTTTGGTTATCGTGTATTGGCCCATGCCACTTGCTCTAGGCCGGGGTTAGTCTTGTATATAGGTGAATGTTGATTTCATCACAACTCGATTTTCGATTCATGAAAGTTGGGTGGCTTGGTTTTGTACGTTCTTTTCTCATATTATAAAAGGAAAATAGTTATTTAGGGAAAAATAAAATTTAAATGACTAAGTGTCAAACTATTTAAAAATATAAAGAAAATTCTTCAATATTTTTAAAATAACAGAGCCTCCACTTAATTTTTTAAATAAATTTTGCAAACTTCTTATTGATAACTTTAAATTCAAAATAAGAACAAAATTTAAAGTTAAAGAAATCTTGGTAAGGATCCTATAATGTCCCGATGAAGGTTATTAAGGCACCTTGAGAACATCTCTAAATGGTTTATAACAATTTTCTAACTCTCTTGAAAACAACACAAAAGGTTTATATTTAATCAAGTAAAGGCTTAATTATTAAAATGGGTGCATTTTGGTCAAATTTGCAAAATATAACCGCTATTCTAAAATATTTACAAATTTAAAGAGGAGTGATCTTCGTGAATCTTTTACCTTGAAATATGGAAGAAGTGATAATTTCATAAATTTCGAAGATTTGACTTCATCTATTTCAATTTTACTATTTTGAAAATAGAACAAAAGAAATTGAATAAATAAATTAATTATTTATATTATTTGAATGAAATAAAGAAGAGGCGACAAACTTGGGAATTCGTTTTAGACTAAATATTAAAGTGCATGTAAATTGATTATTCATACGAATAATGAAAAAGAAAAGAGAACGATTTAGCCTAGATTCTGGCGTTTGGCCCATTTAGTATTCTTTACTCTTCAATCTTCAAATTTTAAGCCTACTCAAGGACTTGAGTTGAGGATTTTGACTCAATAAAGATGGTGGAAGAGAGTTCCAATTTTAATTAGATTGAGGTTCATGCAAGGAAAAGGAGGAAAAAACGATTAGTGGATTCCCGAGAGTAACGTAAAACAAAAATATAAATAAAGAGGGTATCATGGCCCAACAATTCACAGATTGCACGACAAACCCATAGCTCATGAAACAGTGGATAATTATTTAAGTTACCAAATAACTCAGTAGACTTTAGCCCACCCAATTCATCAGACCTAATGGTTCATGGTATTCATACCATGCCATTTATATTCGTAATTCCCATGGGGTTGGCATAATCATCAGATAACTTGCTCATATCATGTTAGTGTAGCAAATACATGAAGCACTACAATTTAAGGACAATAAACAATAATGACAATTCTAGTTCATTAGTTGCTATAAAGAAAACATACTTCTAGTAAATAGGTTAATTAACACTCAGTTTAAGCATATAATGAATATACACTCAAGGTCAACAAATCCTTATCTTATTGTGGAACTTCATAATCAAGAATGAGATACCATGATTACAAACAAAAAGATAATAAGGCATATTTATTGATTAATCACCTAATGTCTAAACGTATGTCAAAATCATAGTGTCCCATAAATAAATTCAAAACATGTCATATAGCCAACAAATTAAAATTACTATTTCATTATTCAACATGCTAATTAGGTCGAATAACTACTCATTTCTCATGTTCCTTTACAACATTACACTTAAAAAAATAGCAAGTAGGTTCATTTTCAAGAAACACAACATAGTATAAGAGCGAGTCAAGTGAACAACATATACTTTTACCTTAAATAACAACAAAGAAATAGATACTAACTTAGGCTCTCTTATTGATTATGACAACTGAGAATACACAGATTTTCAACAATACATACATAAGACATTACTAGGCTTAGTTAGACTTATAGTGGACTACAACGTTTATAAGTTCATAACAGGTATGACCTTTGAAAAATTTGAAGGAAAATATAGGTAATAACTAAACCAACCATAGAATCCACCCAATAAGAATAACATGGTCTAGACAAATTTAAATAGACAAAACCCATCATACAAGTCAGTTAATGAACAGAGTAAACTCAGATTGACATTTAAATAGGCTAAACTACAAATGAGTTAACATGTTCCTTGGTATACGTATCTTTAGACAACAAGGCCTTTCCAAGAGAGGGTTGAATTCTAGTTCTTTAGCCCTGAGAAAAGTAACATCACATAATCAAATGCAAGTCTGAGACTTAAAAGACATAAGACCTAAAGTTAATGGCATTAAGATAAACTCTTGTCATATAAAACAGTATGGGACACCAAAGCAAAAAATTAATCCATAAGCTTGAATGCATAGAAGGAAAATTTAGGAATAATAAGGAAATTAAACTTGGTTTTCCAATCTAGAATAGTCATTTAAAATAGGATAAGTCAGTCAATAAAGGAATATGCTAAAGTAGTTTTATGCAAAACTGTATCATTTAAAAACAACCAAGCAAATAATTCATTGGTTGTTCTTCCTCATTCCTATAAAGAATACTAGTTAATTAGATCAACCAAATCATGTTGAATATCTATAAAGGACATTTAATCCATTACTGGTGGAACCACTAGGACAATCTAGCTGATCAAACATGCAATTTTCTCATATCTCTAGGCTAGTCAAAGCAGGAAAAGTTCTAGCAAATCATGCAATCAAGTAAAAAGTTGTACATCGTGTAAGGAGAATTTACACCGGAAGAAATCCAAAAAATATATATCCAAGTAAATACTACCCCTATGGTTCTCTTAATTACCAATCAAATTAAAACTTAGGACATATCTCAGTTAATGTTGGAATACATATTAGTTTTATAATCCAAGCATGGAATTCAGTCTAAATTTTAGGTTTAACTCAACCTGATAATGTAATATGGTATTGAACATTCAAGCACACATGAATTACAGGTTGAGGTATAGATTAATATAATGTCAAAGTACCATAATAATCAAAGAAGTGGCATTAAACACTAAGGTTCAGTTCTTGGTTGAATAAAACTTCAATTCTTATAAATTACTTAGATAGTTATGAACTTGCAAATATTAAATCATGAGAATACCTCTATCATGCTTAATAAACATAATTAACATGACACAAAAGTCTAATATCTAAGTTGACAAAATCAAACTTAGCGGGCATGCTTGACTAGGAAACTTTAGTACCATACAGAAGGCATATAGGAATGGACACCTAGGCTAGATGATCATGCAAGAAAATAAAGAGATAACAAGAATATCATCCAATAAATTTATATGAATGGTTCAGAGGATGCAGACAAGGAAATATGACGCATCAGATAAGCAGTGCAAGGGGAAGAGAGCAGTAAGACTCACGCCCAATAAAATAAGAATCTAAAAAAGTTTACATAAGATCATATATTCACAAAATATTATCAAGTTAGAACACACTACATACCACACATTTCATCTTTTCATACATTATCAGGACAAATAAAAAGTAAATAAATTTAGACTATTTAGGAAATCCATTCGGCAATTGTAATGACCCTGAGATGATTTTCATATTACAGAGATTCATTTGTGTTTAGAGAATCCTTAGCTTTCCCTTGTAATTTGTGACTTTATAGGACCACCACTTTGTTTCCCTGATAGTTTATAGCTTGATTCCCTTTTAATCATTGCTATTTTGAGTTTTTCTCATCTTAAACTATCTCAGGTCTTTGTTCTGTCAGTTCCTTTAATCTGATAGATTAAGTATATGAAATTTTCATATATGTTTTGTCAAAATAGGACGCTATTTCCATTACATGGATTTTTGGAACATTTTTAGAAAATTCTGTCAAATTAGCCAAGGAGACCGATAAATCAGCCAGGGATTATAAATTGGCCAGTTTGGCCGATATGTCGGCAGACGGTAGCCTTATCAAGGTTAGCCTTATTTACAAAGTTTTTTATTATTTTCTTGTTTTTCCTCTATGTTTAGCCTTAATTAAGATCATTTGAAGGGCTATATTGTGTTTTTGACCCATATAATCGAGTTTTCGTGGTTTTATGGTTATTTCTATCAGGTAATTTCTAGGTTTCTCTTTACTTATAAAGATTTTTGTATTACATAAACTTTCCAGGCTTATTTCTTTGTTATCTTTTATTGGATTGAACCCAATTTTGTACCATACATTCTATGAGTTTTGCTCTACGTGTTGGTATACATATTCAATTTTTCTAAGCTATAAAGGTTCATAGACCCATTTTAGTTTGGATATAGACTATGCTAGTTCTATATATATATATATATATGGGTCTTTTTTTCTCGTCTTGACATGTGGCTTACATTATTTCTATCTTCATGTGATACCGAATTTTTCATGACATTCAATTGTCTCAGCGTGTTTCTCGAATATACCATCAACATCCAAATAGGCTACAACTTACTCCTTCTAGTCATGGTATTTAGTAATGCATATGTTTGGTAAATTTTCATCTTGGGTCTGGGTTCCTAGTCTGGAGCCATGTTACTATTGTTACCTTGTCCTACAGCCTATCTTATTGGCTTTTTCACTTTTTATATACTACTGGGGTTATGTAGCCCCTTCATCAAGTTTCACAGTCTCTAGAACATAGTTGGCGATTGGAAGGGGATTAAACTAGTAGTTGTGCTTATTATCTATGCCCTGGACTTAGTTGGCGGCTTTAAGTCGATCTAGACTGTTGTTTTATTATGTCTGAGGAGCATGTGTTTGATGAGTATGCATGATTGTTGGGATGTCGACTCGATAGCCGTGTGGAGTATTTTTTCTAAAGATTTAGAACTACTTTATTTTTATTGATAATACCCCAAAAGATGGTTTTTGACTTACTGTTATATACATTTTCACAACTTTTGGGAAATATGCAGCTATCTTCTTATTGCACCAAGATAATTTCTGGAAATGCCTATACAATGACAGTTGGGTTTCTATTGAGATATGACATATGGGCTTTTCCCGGCTTTTGAAATTTATGCCTGACGACTGTTCCTTAGTTTTGTTTTTATGAGAGTTTTGCATGCGAGTTCGAGACCTCCACGGGCCCTCCAGTACTGGGTCATTATGCCTGGGGCATAATGTGTAATTCGAAGGAGGGGATACGACGAAGTAGCGTTATACGGTTCGAGTCCCTTGTGGCTCAAGAACCTTACTACAAAAGGAGGAGCATGCGGGCTACTATTAGGACACATTTACCTTCTAGTACCCCTTTGTATTGAATTATTTCACGTACGGTTATACCCCTCGAGCTTATGATGGGGTGGGTCTCATCGTGTTACTCGTATGCTTGGTTTTACCTACCAATAGTATAGGATGTTGACTATTCTTGTTGATAGATAGGCCTTGTTTGTTATTTCCCTGTGGATAGTGGGTACTCTCTTTGTGTAAATTTCTGATAGATTAGCCCGTTATCAGTTTTTTTATTTCTCTTCGTGGTTTTTAATTGTATGGTTATATCGTGTTGGTCAAGATTTTCTTATGACTTATGTCCTTTGAATTTTCACCTTGATAGTTGACCTTCCTTTGTAGTTGTTGTTTGTTACTATGATTAATCCATTTCTGACTATTATTTGATTGCACTTTACCTTACTTTATACTTGTTTTTGCTAGGTCAGCCTATGATGGCTACTGGATACCCATTATTTTTGTACTCATGCTATACTTCTACATATTTTTATGATACAGATCCTAGTTTGAGCCAGAGGAGAGGACATGATCTTATAGGATAGACTAGAGTTATTTCGGAGATATTGTTATCAATGGTGTTATTGTTGTCTAGTTCCTTCTATTAGTAGAGTTGTCCTAGTTTATATTCAGATAGCTTTCTGTAGTTTTTTCTTCGTTGAGGGCTGCATTTTATATTGTTCTGTATATAGATGCTCTTCAACCATGGTTCCATGTATGGGAGTTTACTTTTGATTCTTTTCTCTACTTTCTCCTTCTCTTCATCTCCTATGTCTTTTTTCTTTTTCTTTCGGTACTTGGTACTTACCTATCTCTAATCGTTTCAGGCCAGGGCATACTCTTGCTATAGGTGAGATGTAGATGCCATCACAACTTAATTTTTGGATTATGACAATATGACATTGGAGCTCTAGGTTCACTAATGTCTCTGTATATAGGAGCAACTGTTTGGTAGAGTCCCATAGATCGATACGTGCACGTGCGTACTTTATATTTAGGAGGATACAGTGCTCTTTTAGGATGGACAACTTTTTCTGAGTCTTTTAGTGTGAGGTGTCTTGGAAATTCACTCATTTTCACTCTTTTACAGATGGTTCACATTCGTTCTGCATCTAAAGGTGATGAACCCCCCTGGATTCCAAAGAGAGCTCTAGTTAAGGGCCAGGGTAGGGCCATAGGTCGTGGGTAAGTTTGAGCTAGAGTTGTGCAACCTGATCCTACACCTGTAGATCTATCTCTACCACGAATGACGACGGTATATAATGAGAAACTTAGAGGGATGTGGCAGAGTATGTAAACTATATTTGGTAGGATACTGTTTGATGATGCCTAAACTTTAGCTCGAGGAGAAGCACAGGGTTACCCAGCTCAATATGTTCATTCGATACAAGTGGCAGTGATCGTTCCTCCACCACAACATATAGTAGAGGCACCTACAGTGTAGATTCATCTTGTAGCCTTGTAATGACTTGCAAGGACTCAAAGATGCACAATCACTTTATTTATATGGGGCCTCCGATATTTTATAGTGATTCCAGGAAGAACCCCTATGAGTTGATAGCAGAGTGTGAGAAGAAGTTACAAACTTTGGGCTTTAGAAAGACATATAGAGTGGACTTTATTAAGTATTAGTTAAAAGGGCCAGCTAATGCCCAGTGGAGAGTATACAGAGAGACCAGACCATCAAGATCACCACAAATGATATAGAGCTAGTTTGTAGATTCCTTTATGGCTAAGCATGCTCCCTAAAATGTTCAAAAGAAGAACATGGCTCAGTTTCTTAGTGTGTGGTAAGGATCAATTATAGGTACTGAGTACGAGTCATGTTTTACTTAGCTTTTGAGACATGGGACTATTATTTTGCCGATAAAGGATGAGCGGGTTCGCTGCTTTATAGCTAGGTTAAGGTAAGGGTTATATATTGAGGTTGAGTTGTTGATTACTTTGGGTAGTCCATTGTTGGAAGTAGTTGATCAGGACCGTACCAGAGAGAGACTATATCATTTGGCCCAGGGGGCAATGAAATGAGATAGCACTGCCAAAGGAATTTTAGTCATTCTCAACCTTCTTCGGGTAGTATGATAGGGCTAGGCCTCAACAATAGTAACAAGTATAGTAGGGAAAGCCTAGTAAACCATATTAGGCCTTCTTACCATCTGCTAATAGTGGTTAGAGTGGCCATTCCTCCATGGTATCAATATCATGGTAGTCAACATAGTTTAGCTAGTCGGTCAAAAAAGAGCCTAGAATTTTTATGAGCGTGTCTTCATACACCAGTTTTCTAGATATTGTCAAAGACGTGGGGCCATTAATCAAGCAGACATGCCGCTGGGACATAAGAGCCATCAGTTTTTTGTTATACCCGATAGAGCATGTGTAGAGGCTTTTGATGTAGTGGCCATATGTATGTTATATGTTTTTCACCAACAAGCCTTAGCATTATGTGACCCTGGTTCTATGTATTCGTATGTGTTTGTATATTTTGTGCCCTATTTGGGTGTTATGTGTAAGACATTACCTCTTCCCATCAATGTGGATACTCTCTTGTGTGAGCCTTTAATGGTGGATCGAATTTATCGAGCTTGTGTTGTTACTAGTATAGGAGTTCGATAGTCAAACATGATCTTGTAGCTCAGTACTCAGCTTCATGATTTAATTTCTAGATGATTCTTTGTCCTAGTATTTCCTCATAGGGTGATCTAATGTTATTTGTGAAGAAGTATTATATTATGTGTATTTGCATTTATTATAGCCAGATGAATAAGGTAACCATTAAGAATAAGTATCCTCCATAGGTTGATGATCATTTTGACTAGCGTTAGGGTTCTACTGTGTTCTCAAGGATTGACTTGAGGTCAAGTTATCACTAGTCGAGGATTTAGGCTGAGGATATTCCGAAGACTACTTCGACCTGTTATAGGCTCTATGAATTCCTACTCATGTCTTTTCTACTTACTAATTCCCAATCCACATTTGTGTATCTTATGACAAAAGTTTTTAGTCCATATCTGTACTCCTATGTTATTGTGTTCATCAATTACATTCGAGTTTACTCCCGGGTTAGGAGCATCATAAGGGCACTTGAGGGTTGTACTCCATACATTGAAGACTGAGAAGATGTATGCGAAGTTCTCAAAGTATGAGCTTTTTCTAGAATTTGTAGCTTAGATAGGTCATGTTGTATCTTTGGAAGGTATCAATATGTATCCAACAAAGGTTTTAACAGTTTTTGATTGGCCTTAGCCTACTTCTTTCTTAGAGGTTCACGGTTTGGTTGGGCCAGCTAGCTATTATAGTCGATTTGTACAATGCCTTTCATACATAGAAACTCCAATGACTAGATTGACCCGAAAGGATATTCCTTTAAGGTGGTCTAAGGATATTGAGTACAATTTTCTTAGGCTCAAGTAGTTTCTAGCCTCAATGCTAGTGTCCTCTCTTCTAATTTAAGGAAAACCATATAGAATATTGTGCTACCTCAAGTATGGTTTTTGGGTGCGTTTTGATGCAGCAGAGAAAATTCATTACATATGCTTCATGTCAACTAAAGATTTATGAGAGTAACTATTCCACCCATGATTTGGAGTTGGAAACAATAGTTTTTGCACTCAACATCTAATGACATTACCTCAATGGAGTTTATTCTTAGATTTTCACCGACCACCGTAGGCTGCAACACATATTGAGCTAGATAAATCTCAATCTAAGATAGAGGAGATGGTTTGAGCTTCTAAATGATTATGATATAAATATCCTTTATCATTCGTAGGTCAAGAGTTGTTGCAGATTCCTTTAGCCCGAAAGAAATTACCATGGGAATTTTGGATTCCATATTAATTTATGTGAGGTAATTAGCCTTGGACATCAAATCCCTTGCTAACCGTTTGTTCAGGTCGAGGATTTTAAATATGAGAAGAGTTTTTACATATGTTAAGGCTAAACGTACTCTATTTGATCCGATCCCAAAATGTCGGTATGAGGATAGATCCTTAGTTTGTATTCAAGAGTTCGTTTTAAGAGGTGATTGAAGAAGTGCGTCATTAGATTTAGATGGTTCTAGATGGGGAGTTGTATTATGTTCCTAGGGTTGATAACTTTATTAAAACTATTCTCCACGAGGCCCATATTATACCAAATATTCCATACATTCGGGCATAACGAAGATGTGTAAAGATTTTAGACAACACTGCTAGTGGAGACACCGAAATATGATTTTATGAGGTTTGTTTTGCGATCCTAAATTGTCAGTAGGTAAAGTTCGAGCCCATAGACCAGGAGATTTGATGCAGTGACTCCTAACTCTTGAGTTTAAATTAGAGGGGATTACCATGGATTTTGTTAATCGACATCCTTGTACTTCGAGGGGTCTTGAATGTATTTGCATTATTGTGTATTGATTAATCAAATACACCCACTTTCTACTGACTTCGCAAGTTTGGGGTGCTAAGAGACTTGTTGTCTTATATATTATTGAGGTTCTTCGCCTACATAGGGTTCCAATTTTCATTATTTAGAACAAAGAAAACACAATTTTTGAGGACTGTATAGCATGAGATGGGTACATAGGTTTGTGTGAGTAATATTTTTCATCCTCAGACTGACAGTCAGAATGAGAGGAGTATTCAGGTACTTTAGAATAAGATTTATTCTTATGTTTTCAATTTCAGTAGTTGTTGGGATCTTCATTTGGTCTTTGAAGATTTTTCCCATAAACTACCATTCTAGCATTCAATAACACCATTAGAGGCTTTGTATGGTAGACATTGCAGATCGCCTATCAGTTTGGATAGTAGCACTGAGTTTGTCCTGAGACTTCAGATTTTATTCAAGATGCTACAAAGAGAGAGTGTTATCTTGGATAGATTGTGAATAGCACAAAGTAGGTAGAAAAGCTATGTAGATTGTAGACTTTGGACTCTTAAGCTTAGTGTTGGAGAAATCATGTTTCTTGGGGTCTCACCCATGAAGGGCAATATGAGGTTTGGTCTAGGGGAAGCTTAGCCCCAGGTTCATCGAAGCATACAGGATTACTAAGTGAGTTTGCAATGTTGCTTATAGGTTGGCCCCACCTCAATAATTAGCAGTGGTTCACTTAGTTTTCCATGTCTTTATGCTTCATGTCTATGCACCATATCCCTCTCATGTGCTTCATCATAAGCTAGTTCTGCTGGATGATCATTTGGCTTATGTAGAGCATCTTGAGTCCAATATTAATAGGGATGTGAGATGGCTCATGTCCAGGGATATACCTATTGTGAGAGTTTGTTGGGATAGTTATTAAGTTTATTAGGATACCTTGGATACAATGAGAGATATGTGAGCCCTGTAGCCTTATCTATTTGAGTCTTCAGGTACTCATTCCTTCTTAATGTTCGCAGATGAAAGTTCTTTTAGTGGGGGATGTTGTAAGGACCCTCAAGATCAGTATTGTGTTTCCACAATTCTTCTATGTTTAGAGCATCTTATTAGCAAATCCATGTCAGGAACTGGTAGTTTGGTTCCCTGATAGTTTTATAGCTTAATTCCTTTAATACTATAGATACTTCATCCCTTTATCATCGATGTTAAATGACCTTGTGTCATTATTTCATCCGCTTTTTTGAGTCTGAAATATCATTTACATTAAATTTTCATATATGGTTTCTAAAAATTGGGATCTATTTCCATTCTATGCCTTTTCAGAATATTTTAGAAATTTCAGTTAAATTTTCTTCAAAGACTGATAAATTTGTCAAATGGCCGATAAATCGATTGTAAAAAAATTGGCCCTTTGGCAGATAAATCTGCAGTCAGTGGCCTTAACAAGGTTAGTCTTCTTCACGGAATTTTTCATTGTTTTCCTATTTTCCTCCATAGTTCTTGATTTACAAAGCTTAATTATTCTGTTGAAGCTCTCTCTTGGGTTTTTGACTTATAGAAATGCTTTTTGTGGTTCTGTGATTGTTTCTACTTGGTAATTTTTTTGTGTCTCTTTAAGTGTAAAGTTACATAAAATTTTCGAGCTTATTTTTTTATGTCACGACCCAATTTTGCAGATTATGATGGCACCTACTATACCACCAGTAGGAGAACCAAACCCTGTAGTCCATAGCCAAAGTGTAGGACTACTACATTTAAGATGGAAGAATATCAAAAGTAATATGAAAATAATAAAAGTTGTGGAATTAATTAAGAAAAGAATAACTACTCAAAATCCGGTATCAGGATCAAACGAACCACTAAGTACAAAATCATAAAACTGAAAATGAATATAGTATCAAGTATCTCCGAAATACAATGGAGACTAACAAAACATAGTCTGAAGAGAAGCAGGACCAAGAAGAATGCCAAGCTCACCCTTACTCTCCAATGTGAATGGAATCCGAACAAACAGCGATCCGTGTATTAC
>JBDJHY010147025.1:0-12992 GCA_039654485.1 Withania somnifera | reverse complement strand
GCTCGGCTAGCTTTATTTCGTCTTAGTACATATTGGCCTGGGAAAAACGGAGTATTCTTCACCTTGTCATTGTAGTACATAGCCATAGCTTGCTTGTATTAGGCTTCATAAATAGCTGTCATTTCTCTCCTCTCCTCCAAGAGGTCAAGATTCATCCTGAGCTCTTCTTTATTCCCTTGCTCAATATAATGTAATGAACTCAGGCTAGATACTTCGATCTTGACTAGAATCACTGCATTCATTTTGTATGTGAGACTAAATGGGGTTTCTCCATTAGGTGTTTGTGGAGTCATCCTATACGACCACAGAACATGAGATAAATTATCAACCCAATCTCCTTTTGCTTTATGCAACCTTGTTTTCAGGCCTTGCAGCAATATTCTGTCAATAACCTCTACTTGACCATTCATTTTGGGGTGTTGTTGCGTCCAAACACACACACAAGTGTACGTGATCGTACAAGTAATATAGTGGCTCTTGCGAGCCAGATGTCGAACTCACAGGGATTTGTATTAACTTTTTAACTAGATTAAACTAATTCTAATTATTATTTAAGTGGAGAGTTTGTAGAGATATAATTGGGAATGTAATTAAAATAAGAATGATAAATTTAACTAATGGATAATTAATCTAGAGAAGAATATATTTTTACTATAATTAATGAATGAATCAAACTAGGATTATGGGTTTGCTAGCAATCATATTTAATTAATTTAATTAATTAACTTGAAATATCTAATTATTGGTTCTGGGATTTAACCTATGAGTACGGAATGATCATCTTCTAATCACAATCTATACAAATCCCATAACTATTTTGATCGACATGTGTTGTGATAATTTAGTTTAGATGCATTACAATTAACTTCCCATAACGAACCAAGTGAGGCAAACTAAGTACACGATCATGTCTTAGTTGAAAATTGTAGTCAATTATCCAATCTTAGTATAATCTATATATGAACTCACTCCTTACATTTCTCGTTCTATCCTTCAGATTCCCGATTAGTTCACTTTCAGGTTTATACATTTATCTTAATGGTCGCAAAGCACTAAGATGTTACACATAGAAACATAAGACCAATTATACGATAATTGTTGCAAATCGAATAATATATAAATAAATAATCATCTTGCTAGTTTATACCAAAACCCTAGAACAAGAAGAATTAGTTCAACATAGACATAAAATAATCACAACAAATCATTCAAAGAAGAACATAAAAATATATAAATAAAGGAGAAGAAAAGTTACACAATTATTCTCCGGTCTCCACGATGGCTCCAAGATCTTGCCCTAGATTAAAAGTTTTTTAAAAATATTATGTACAATGTTGAACGGAAGATGATTTTACATCAACAAGTAAAGGAAAAAAGAAATCATTTCATACTTACATATAGGTGTAGGAAATAACCCTAAATAAAATAACCAAGTCCAAAAAAGACTTGGAAAACAATTCTTAACGGACTCAAAAGGGATCACGACATGATCCGTTTCGTGATGGATTAACAGAATGCCATTACAAAGTAGATCACGTCATGATTGGCTTGAAATTTTAACTGACCAATCATAAATAGGGAAAAAACAACGCAAAACATATCAATTGCAATTTGAATGGATATTATATTATTATATTCTTTCTAAATATAATATAAAATTTATTCCATTAAGCTGCCTGCTAAAATTCCTTTTGTAGTCTCTCATATTTAATTCATTTGAGCTCCAAACTTCTTACTTTTCAGGTCAGATAATTCCTACATGATAATATACCATATTAGCACAATATAAAATATTTATTACTCAAGAAACAAATAAAAATATTAAGATATAAGGCAAATAATGGCTAAATATGTGTTATTTTGGCCTTACATCAAAAGCATCATGATCTTTTCATCTGGGAATAACTCATTGATCTTACAGCTATGTTCATCCTTAATTGGGAATGGCCCCAACCTTGAAAATGGTCTACCACCTGATTTTCGTAGCCTTTCCTATCTTTGACAGAAAAATCAAACTCTTGCAGCAAAATTATCCACCTAATTAGTTGTGGCTTGGCTTCTTTCTTGGCCATCAAATAGCAGATGGCCGAGTGGTCAGCGTGGTCTATCACTTTGGTTCCTAATATATAGGATCTAAACTTTTCAAATCCATACACCATGGCTAGGAGTTCTTGTTCTGTCACCATGTAGTTTCTCTGGGTCATATTCATAGTCCGACTTGCATAATAAATCGGATAGAACACCTTGTCTTTCTTTTGTCTCAAGGCCACCCCAAGAGGTAGTCCACTGGCCTCACACATGATCTAAAAAGGGAGAGACCAATCTGGGCCTATCATGATTGGAGCGGTGGTGAGCTTCTCTTTTAGTGCTTCAAAAGCCTTCTAGCATTTGTCATCAAAAATAAATTTTGACATTGGTAGGGCAATTTTAAAGAAGTCCTTTATCCAGCGGCAATAGAAACCTGCATGACCAAGGAAGCTCTTGACTCCTTTCACGTTGATTGGTGGTGGCAACCTAGAGATCACTTCAACTTTAGCTTAATCAACTTGGATACCCTTCTCATATATTCTGTGCCCAAGCACAATTCCCTCTTTGACCATAAAGCGACATTTCTCCCAATTAGCACTAGGTTATTCTCCACGCATCCTTTCAAGGACATGCTTAGATTCTTAAGGCATTCCTCAAATGAGTCACCTACCATTGAAAATCATCCATGAAAACTTCAATGGTGTCCTCCACCATATCAGAGAAAATGGACAGCATGTAGCTTTGGAAGATGGCAGGACCATTACAAAGGCCAAATAGCATGCATCGGATGGAAAACTACCATATGGAAAATTTGAATGTGGTCTTCTCTTGGCCCTCTGGTGCTATTACAATTTGGTTGTAACCGGAGTAGCCATCAAGAAAACAATACCATCCTCTCCCACTAGTGTATCAAGCATTTGGTCCATGAATGGCATTAGGAAATGGTCCCGTTCGGTAAATGAATTTAGTTTTTGGTAGTCCATTCATACTCTCCACCCGGTAAAGGGTCTTAAAGGTACCAGTTCTTTCTTTTCATTCTTCACTACCGTCATGTCCCTCTTTTTGGGTATGCATTCGACCGGGCTTACCCATGGACTATTAGAGATTGGGTATACCACCCCAGCATCTAGCCACTTGATGATTTCTTTCTTTACTAATTCTTACATGGGCTCATTGAGGCTTTTTTTATGCTCCACACTACCTGTAGCTTTAGGAATCAACTATATCTTATGAGTATAAATACTTGAAGGGATGCCAATAATATCTTCTATCGACCACCCAATAGCCTTTATAAATTTTTGAAGGACTGACCCTAATGCATCAATTTACCATTCAATAGGATGACCGACAATGTGTTGTTGACCCCATGCCACCTTCCAGAAGCTTGCAGAGTGACTTGGACTTACATTCTCGATAAATTAAAGTGAAGTGGTAAGTTCCCACTTGATTTGGGAACTAGATGGAGTATCTTTGTTTTTTGTTGATTTAGACCTTTGACATTAGAGATTGCATTTAATTTTAGTTTTTATCCATCTAGGGTCATTCTCCCTGCTTATTTTTTCATTACTAACATGTTAGTGGCATAAGACATAGATGATGTAAGACTTAGATATTGAGTTTTCATATTTATTCAGATTATCCCTTGATTGATGTGAGGTTCAACATTACTTTATGATTTTATTGTTATGATATTGCTTTCACTGATACAGAGTGATAGAGTCAAGCATGGGCCTAGTGATTCATCTAAGGCTACTAAGGCGACTTAGTAGCTAAGGATGGCGGTACCTACTAGGGGATGACTCTAGGGCGTGACAAACATGGTATTTGAGCAATAAGTTCATAGAGTCCTATTATCTCTAAAAGCCAACTTTAGGTAGAGTTTTAGTTATGGGTATAAAGTGTAGCATACTTATAACTGAGAGGCTACTGAATGTGTAGTAAATATTTTCCTTTGTTCATGATTTTATATCATGATTTAGAGTTTAAATCTAAATTTGCATTGTCTGTTGCTTTATATATTTCGGATCATGCCTCCATGATGATCAACTTATTGGGCTGGGAATAGGAATCAGTTGAATCAGGCTTCACCATCTCTAGAGCCACAACAACCACCAACAGGCATTACCACTATAGAATTATGCAACATAATGCATATGATGGCATATAAAGTATGGAACAGGCTCGGTATCAAGACCTGAACCGACATTTCAAACAGTTCTTGATGCAGTTGTTGTGAGGGTAAGGGAGTTATTGAGGTTGAGTCCTCCAAAAAAAATTTGTACGATGGTGGATGAGGACCCCGAGAGCTTTGTAAAGGAGGTTAAAAGGATCTGTGAGTTGATGAGAGTGTTGGAGGTGGAAAAGTAGACTTAGATTAATATAATATGAAAGATATCTCTAGATATTAGTATGCTTTATGGAAGAAAAATAGAGGGTAGGAGCACTTACACCTTCGTGGGCTGAGTTTGGGGAGGACTATTTGCATAGTTTCTTCTCAAGAGAGAAGAGACGAGAGAGGGTTTGGATTTTTTTGAGTCTGGAAAAGGGATCTATGATAATGGATGAGTATAGGATGATGTTTACCAAGCTCTCTAGGTATGCTCCTGAGATTGTTGCAGACATGCGCAACAGCATGGACATGTTCATGTCAAATTGCTCCATATATTTGATACATGCAAGGAGGACCTCTATGTTGACTAATGAAATGTACATTGGTAGGTTGATGGTCTATCTTGAGTAGATTAAAAATGATAAATCTATATTAATGGAGAGTAATCATAATAAGAGGGTCAAGACTGGCCAATCTAAGTTCTGCCAACCCAAGTTAGGTGGGGGCCAGAAGTAGCAACAAGAACCTTCTAGGGGACCATCCCTTTCTTCTTTTAGTGCCCCTACTCAAAATTTCAGGCAACCTCAAAATCATAAGTTGCCTCAGATAGGTTCTTAGGGGAGTGTGAAAGCAGGTCACACTTATCTATTATATAGTAAGTGTGGTAAGACCATACTAGTTGTTGCATGCTTGGACAGGATGGGTATTTTGGATATGGTCGGACAGGCATATTTTGAAAGGTTTCCCTTCCAAGAGGTAGTTTGGTTCTGGTAATCCAGGTCACCAGATTAGGGATTGTCTTGTGTTCAAGCAATGAGATGGATGTAGTGCAACATCTGCACCAGTAAGCCACCTAGCTCAATAGGGTGCTTCTACTAATACCGGTGGTGTTCAACGCCAGAGTCGGTTATATACTTTGGCTACCGATAGGATCAGGAGCATTCATCCAATGTAGTGACAAGTATGTTGGATGTTCATGGTGTTAGTGTTTATGCATTATAATACCTTGGAGACAACCTATCATTTGTATCCAATTTTTCTGTTAGACAATTTAGAGTTGATCCTGAGGTTTTATCTGAGTCCATTTTGCATGAATTAGACATGATAGATTTTGATGTCATTTTTGGCATGGATTAGCTCCATTCATATCATATTGTTATTGATTGTAGGACTAGAGTTGTCTATTTATAGTTTTCTGATAAATATTTCCTCGAGTGGGAAGGAAGTAGAGATATCCTAAGAGTAGGTTCATTTTTTACCTCAAAGCTACAAAAGTGATTTCTAAGTTGCATCAACCACCTAGTCCGAGTCCAGGACTCTAAGTCTGAGATGATAGATATCCAGTCAGTTCTAGTTGTCAGGGAGTTTGTAGATGTGTTTCCTAAGGATTTACCTATATTTCCTCCTAACAGGTTTATAAACTTCAGCATAGATATTATTCTTGGCATCCAGCTTGTTTCCAGTCCTCCTATAGGATGGCACTATCTAAGCTTAGGTAGATGAAAGATAAGTTAGCAGACCTCCTAGACAAGTTGGTTTATTTATCCTAGTGTGTCTCGCTAGGTTGCCGCTGTCTTATTGACACTTAATAAAAATGGTTCCCTCCGCAAGTGCATAGATTACTGCCCGCCGAAAAAATTCATACTAAAAACAAATATCTTATTCCTAGGATTGATGACTTGTTCTATCAGTTACAGGGTGCTATCTATTTATTAAAAATTGATCTCCGTTCTAGCTACCATTAGCTTAAGGTCAGAGAGTTAGATATCCCAAAGACATCCGTTTTGAACCCGTTATGGCCACTTTGAGTCCGTGGTCATTTCTTTCGATTTGAGAAATTCTCCTGCAACCTTCATGGACCTCTTGAATAGGGTTTTCAAGACATACTTGGACTATTTTATGATTGACTTAATTGATGACATTCCGGTTTATTCCAGAAGCGAGGGGAGAATGTAAGCCATCTTAGATTTGCTCTTCAGACCCTTAGAGAACTCCAGCTTAATGATAAATTCTCTAAGTGTGAGCTTTGGATCCAATTGATTTCTTTTCTTGGTCATGTCATTTCGAGAAAGGACATTCGAGTAGACTCCCAAAAGATAGATTCGGTCATAAGTTAGCCTAGACTAACCTCTTCGTTAGATATTGTAACTTTCTAGGTCTAGTTGGGTACTACTATAGGATTTTTTAGGGATTTTCTACCGTAGCCTCTTCCTTGATTCGCTTGACTCAGAAACAGGTGAATTAAATTGTCAGATGCATGTGAGAAATATTTTTAGGAGTTGAAAACCACATTAACTTCAGCTCTGGTGTTGACCTTGCTTGATGGTTTGAAGGGTTTTAGTGTATTGTGATACCTCCAGGGTTGATTTGGGTTGTGTATTAATGAAGCATGGTAGGGTAACGGCTTATGCTTCTAGGAAACTTAAGACTCACAAGAAGAATTACCTTGCTCGTGATCTTGACCTAAAATTCATGGGTTTTGCCTTGAAATTGTTGAGAACTGCTTGTATGGGTGCATTTAGATGTCTTTACTGATCATAAGAGTCTACAACATGTGTTTGAATAGAAGGATTTTAATCTTCATCAGAGGCGGTGGCTTGAGTTGCTGAAGGACTACGATATAACAGTTATGTATCATCCGGGTAAGGCTAATGTAGTGGCTGATGCACTTAGTAGGTTGTGTTTGGGTAGTTTGTATAATGTTGAGAAGAATAAGAGACAGTTGGAAAAATAGTTGCATAGGCTTGAACCTTAGGTTTAGATTGACAGATGTTGATGATGGTGGTATGCTTGTGCGAAATGCTTCAAACTCATCTCTTGTAGTTAAGGAGAAGAGAAAGCAAGATAGTGATCCTTTTTTGGTTAAGCTGAATAGGACATTCTAAAAACATAAGGACTAGCATTTCTTAATAGGGGGAGATAGGGTTCTCCACTATGAGGGTCATTTTTCTGTCCAGTCAATTGATGGGTTGAGAGATATGATTTTGTTAAAGGATCATCATTTTAGATATTTTGTTCATATTGGAGAGCTAAAATATATAAAGATCTGTAGGAGGTGTATTGGCGGGAAGGTATAAAGAAGGGCACAACCAATTTTGTAGCTAAATGTCAAAATTGTTAGTAGGTGAAGGTAGAGCACGAGAGGGTATCAGGTAAGATACAATAGTTTAAGATTCTAAAATGGAAGTGGGAGGTGATAAATATTGATTTTTTCACTAGTTTACTATTATCCCAGAAGCATGACTCCATATGGGTTATAGTAGACTGGATGACTGGTTCTTCTAATCCTTCCAGTTTACACCAATTATTCAACAAAGCAGTATGGTAGGATCTACTTGAGGGAGATCCTTCATATGAATGGTGTACTATTGACTATTATCTTAAAGTAGGGTATGAAATTTACATCAAACATTTGGAGATTGTTTTAGAGAGGCTTGGGTTCGCAGGTTCACCTGAGTACAACATTCAACCCACAGATAGACAGTTAGGCCGAGAGGATGATTCAGATACTAGAGGATATACTGAGGGCGTGTGCAATCGATTTCCAGGGCATTTGGATTGAAAACTTTCCTTTAATTGATCTTACATTCAAAAACAGCTAGGATTCTAGCATCTAGAGGCCCCGTTTGAGGCTTTGTATAAGAGGAGGTATAGGTCTCCGATTGGTTGGTTCGAGGCAGGTGAGTAGCTATAGTTGGGACAGATCTTATTCAAAAATCTATGGAGAAATTTTAGACTATTCATGAGGGACTAAGGGCATCTCAGAGCAGGAAGAAATCCTATGCAGATACGAGGAGAAGACAGTTAGAGTTTGAGGTAGGCGACTGGGTATTCTTGAAAATATTACCTATGAAGGGTTTTATGAGATTTGGTAATAAAAGGGAAGTTGAGTCCAAGGTATATTGGACCATATCATATTTTGAGGGGGTAGGCATATGTAGCCTATGAGTTAGATCTTTCGCCAGAGTTAGCAGCAGTCTATAATGTTTTCGTGTTTCTTTGGTTAGAAAGTGCTTAAGTGATCTATATTTGGTAGTGCTAGTCGACAGTGTCAGTATAGAGGATAGTATGAATTATGAGGAGATTCTTGTTCAAATCTTAGACAGGAAGGTTTGTAAGTTGAGAAATAAGGAGATAGAATTAGTTAAGGTCCTATGGAGGAACCAGTCAGTTGCGAGAACTACTTGGTAGGCATAGACAGAAATGATAAGTACATATCTGTAGTTGTTTCCTTCTAGTCCCACTTTATTTTGAGTTAATAGCCTCTTATTAGCTTTTTCCATTGTCCACTCATGTTCATGTAGCATGTAGCATGTAGTTGTAGCATTGCATAAGCCCTTATGTGAGTATATGTGCCTTATTTTATGAGTTCATTGTAGTCATGTTCAGTTGTAGTAGCATAAATTTCAGTCATCTAAATAAGTAGTTAAACCATATTTTGTTGGTTGATATGAGGTCATGAGTAGGTTTGGTAGTCATCTTGGCAGTTTTTTTTATCCCTTTTCCCCTATTTTATGGATGAAATATTTATTCGAGGATGAATGATCACAAATAGGAGATATTGTAACACCTTCAGACTTGTGTTAGAGGTTGTGTGGGCTAAACAAACTAAGTATGTGAAATTTCACAAAACCTGGTGCGATAACTTTTCAATATTTAAATAGGGTTAATGGACTGTAAGTTCCATGAATAGCTTCGAAGAACCGTAGAAAGCTTTCATAGTTCATCATGTGACCCGCCATCCTTGACTCAATTTCCCCAATTTTGGCTAAGTGTTGGAAAGTCCTACAGGTCATCTTATAGACCGTAGAAATGGTTGACGAATCGTGACAAGTAATCGTAGGAGAAAATAGTAGCTTGTGATTCAGGACTAGGATTAATGGGGGAAGTTAACGACCATAAACTGGGTTGACGGGCCATTAACCCAACCATGAAAACCTGGACAATTCTATTTTATTCTGGTGTTCACAGAGACTTTTTAGACATTTACCATTCATAAAACCTTTAATACTATGTTTTTTTACTCTTGTTTAGGGTAAATATAAATACCAAAAACATTACTTTCTTCATTCATTAGTTATAAATCAATTCAAGAGCAGATTTTTCCAAGGTTTACTTTTAAGAACAAAGTCTAAGGTTTTCAAAAAGAAATCATTGTGCAACCTTTCTCTTCTATATTTTCCATAGATTTTCTAAGATCCAGGTATGTGAGATTTCAGCAAAGTGTCCTTCCAAATCTTTTGCCCAACTACCCAATATTTTAATCATGGTAATGATCTAGAGATTTTGGGCTGAATCCCATAAATTGTGTTCATGTATTTAAAACATATATTTTATATACTCTTGTTCACAATCATGTTTATATACATATGTTTTTGTTACAATTGCATTTGTTGTAAAATGTAAAGTTCGATCTAGTGTATGAGTTCAAGTCCCTTATTTGATGCCTATATGCTTGGTTAGTAATGTTCTGGGGGAAATTTCCATTAATTGAGTTTGTGGTTCATGGTATATTCAATAGTAGAGTTAGATTCATGGTTCGTGGTTATGGCCAGTTTATGAATTTTAGATTTTAGAGACTAAGTCTAATTCATGATTCAGTTAACTAAAATAAATCTAAAAGACAATGATGATATAGTGATATGGAAGAGACAGTCAGATATGAGTTCATAGTCTCTTATGTGGTCAAGACAAACTACGTATGTTCATGTTCAATTCATGTTGGTCATTGCAGTAGTATTAGCATCGAGCGAATTTGGGCGATTTAGTCTTACCACTACTAAAAGTTCCAACAAATGATGAAAACAAAAGTGACGGACAGTCTCGCTCTATAAAATGATGGACTAAACGGCGCAGTTCATTATCTATTGTTATTTCTTTTTAATATTTTCACAAAAGCAATGGACATCGTGGTTTTTTCATTGTTTTTAGTGGATTGTTCCTCCAAATACATAAGTTATATTAATTTTTAATAAAGCGATGGGAAAAAACCACGCAGACCGTCACTTATTAAAATATAACAAATAATAAATAATTTTTTTAAAAGCGACGGACAACATGATTTTTTTCTCGTCTCAGACCTAATTTTTTCCCATTTTCTTTATTCTCTCTTCCCTCTTACCCCGATCCCCGACCCTCCATTCCCAGCCTTCATTAACAACCTCCACCGCTACATTTATCCACCTTTACTCAATTTCTCTCCCATTTGTCATTAAATGTTAGTATTTTTTATATAAATAAAATTGTTAAGTTTTTACTTTTTTAGCTATTATATTATTTGTTTTAGTTATATTGTTTGACATTGTGATTTCTTAATTGTATTATTTTATATTGTTTATTTTAGTTATATTATTTATACTATTTTACATTATGATATTTTATGTTGTGGTTAAGTGCACATTATTATTTTGTGAATAATTTTAGTTGTGATTAAGTTCACATTGTAATAAGTTTGTGAATGATTTTAGGTTGTCGCTAAGTGCACATTGTTAGTTTGTGAATGATTTTAGGTTATGGCTAAGTGCACATTGTTCATTTATGAATAATTAGGAACTTTAATTTGACTATATATGAACTTTAGTTTAGCCAAATGTGAAGTTCATTTTAGATTGAATTTATGAACTTGAATTGTGAATTTCTTAGCTTGAACTTGAATTTAGTTAGATTTAGTAAACTTCAATTTGATTATACAACTTCTGAACTTACTTAGAAAAAAGTATACAACTCATATTTAGAAAAAAATGTAAATTAGTTCACAGGTATAGCACAACTTTTAGTTTGTGGATTTAATAACTTTTTAGGTTGAACTTGTGAAATTGAGTACTTGACTTTAGTTCAATTTAGTATATCTGAAGTAGGTGTGTTGGAATTGTTCAATTGTGGTTTCAAACTAACTAATATTAAAATTCTATTATCATTTTATTTCAAGTTAGGGTTTGTTTATTAATTTATTTATTTTGGCTAGTCTATCCAACCCTGGGGCTGCGTGGCCACTTTCACATAGTTTATGTTGGACTCTGGACTATAGTTTGGTTAGGAGGGGAATAAATTAGCGGTTGAGCTTAGTATCTATCCCTCAGATTTAGCTGGTGTCCTTAGGGACGATATAGATTGTTGTTTGTTTGTGTGTGTTTGGCGAGGATGCATTATTATGAAGTTGATCTTAGAAAACAAATTGAACTTACTCTTAGCATAAAAAATACAATTCATACTTACAAGTTAGGAAAATGAGAAGTTGATTTTAGGGTAGAATTGTGAGGTTGAGTATTTTTTTAACTTGAGATTAGTTGATTACAATTGAACTTTAAATTTAGCATACTTAGTCAAACTTTAAGTTAGCTTAGTTGAGTACTTAGCAAATAGTTACAATGAAATAGAAGTTATTAGTTCTGTAAAATTGATGAGTGTGTCTTTCTTTACAGTTAGCAATATCGAATTGGATTGGTGTGTTTTGTGCCTACACGCCGATATCATAGAGATGTATAGTCTTGTCGATACTCAAACTTCCTTTGAGTTAGATTTGATGTTTCAGCATCAACAAGTATAATTTGATGTTAGAGATGAGAGTAATATTACATCCCCTTACCCTTGTCTCTTATCTCTAACATCAAATCACACCTGTTGATACAAAGCGGTATCTTCAACATCAACAAGTGTGATTTGATTTTAGAGATAAGCGACAAGGGTCTGAGGATGTAATATTACTTTCAAATTAAACCAGTATGGTTTTTAAAAAGTACATAGGTAAAAAATAATATTTCATTATAAGATAGACAAATTGTAAGTATAGTACAACTAGTATAAACAAATTTGAACGTAGTAGCGCATTTCAACTTAGCATTGTTGTTTATAGATGTCATCAAGTGATGATGGTGACCGACGACCTTTTAGTAGAAGTGATAGGTCTACTAAGATCAAAAAGAAGAAGAGTAGAACGCTTATACATCCTGACGATATTCCAGGCCATCTTTTATCTGAGCATCAATTATGCTCTACTCCTATTTATATCCTGTATGGCACTACTTCACCCATAGATGTCTATACATCATCTTATCGAGCTCAAATGTGGGCTAGGTACTTAGGGCCTTCGAGATTATCCCCTCACGATTCATCTCCCTACTTATCAGCTTTGCGCCTCAAGGCTTCTGCACTAATCATTTAGACACACACGTATATACTCCCTCTCTGTCTCAACATCATAATCTACCAGGAAAACCATCTCCAGATATACCTAAAGGCTCAGTTGCACCTTCACCTTCCCCTTTGCCTATAACTACACCTACATCTGTACCTCTACAATCACCTCCACCTAGATATAAACTATATTAAACTCCTTTGATCGAGGACTTCCCGGATCCAATTGGCTTACTACCAGGAGATAGAGACCATATCAGCAAAATGATGATTGAGCCTGATAGATCTGCGTAAGTTCCTTTACTTAATTGAAAATTCTATTTCTATTACTTTTATTGAATATATGTGACTTAATTCACTTTTTATTATGTTTTTTTTAGTTGGCATCCATTAAAGGATGCTAATAGAGATTTGAGAAAGGTCGTTCGGAGGCTTTTCATTGAACCTTGGCACTCTTGCTTTCAGATCCCAAACACTACAAGACAGGTCATGTTCAATGAGT
>JBDJHY010147006.1:0-12993 GCA_039654485.1 Withania somnifera | reverse complement strand
TGAAGTAAAGACTCAATAGTACTGTTAAATTCTTTTTTATACTTGACAACCTCAGAGTCGTAAAGTTTATGACTCTATTTTTCCTGTATCCAAAGAAAAATTCTTAGTTTGTAGAGACTAATTTGTGTTGGCTTTGCCTTGATGTCCTGGTGCTTGTTTCAATATTTGGTTTGAAAACTTGTCTAGTCCAAAATGCAGTCTTAATGGAATTTTTAGGACTTTCCTAAAAAATTTTACCCCAGTTGAAAACACAGAAAAACTCTTGAACTCGTTGTTAACCCTCTTGTATCTTATCATGGAACTTTTTATACCTTGTCAAAAATTTGTGCCAGTTAAATGCTTTGATATGTTTTTCAACTCTGACTTGCTGGAAAAAGTCTCTTCAAGGGAATTTTTGAGATCCTCTAAAAAATTCTTCCCTAGTTACCATTGTGAAAAAAAAATGTTACGGGGGTATGAAAGAGTCGGTGTGGAGCATGTACGAATCCACTAGAGAATCAGGTCAAACGTATTTTCAACATAAAGACAAAATTGAAAATTTTATGATAATGTGACTGAAGCTGATATAGACCGCCTACGTATCCACTAAGGAATTTTGTCAAACATAGTTCATTACAAGTAGAGGTACGATTACAAGCAAATTAAAACATAAAGTTCGGATACAAAGAAACAAAATGGAAAAATTCTAATACAAGAAAAGAAAACAAAAAAACAACGACAACGTGCAAATATAATAAAAGATAACGATAACTTAAAATGCATTGTCAAAGAACATGAAAAGTACATCTTTGAGAAAACTTCATTCTTATTGCAATCGATTACGCTGATGATCACTCCTTCTGATTGTGCAATGGATTGTTGTTTACATTTGATGGAGCTCCTGTAAGAGTTATCACTTTGTTATTAATAAATTCTTGAATCATGTGTTTGAAAAGCAAATAATTTTTGTACTTCCCTATTGTAATGAGTAATAATCACAAAGTCAGTTAGGTCAATACCATCTTGCAATAGGATCCATTGGTTTCCCTTCAGATAGGTGAATTATTCCATCTGCCTTCAACCTTTCAAAGAGTTGAGTATGTGACTCTGCTAGTGGGGTGAAAACTGTAGGATGCTTTTCCTCATGGGAGCATCATTTTGACTGTTTGCATTGCCCATGGATAATAATTTGACGATTGTGCATTATAGACTAGATAAGGGGAATATTGAGAATTGAACATTGAATTGGCCCTGAGAAGATCGCAAGCGGTTTGATGTACTTCCTTGAGACATCATGACTTTTTTCTCTTTTTTCTTTCCATTCCAAAGTTATCGCCTTGGAAGGATTTATTAAGTGACTATAATGTTATCAGACTTGTTATCCTTCCTCTCTTAAGACCTTCTTCAATCATCTTCCTAGTCCTTATAACTTCAACCAAGGTTTTCTATCCATTGTCACCATTAGCTCATACTATTCCAAGTCCTAATCTTGAATGATGTAAGTAGTAGTTTATGATTCATCCATAGGTCAATGCACCCTGATGTTTCCTCCTTTAGGCGTATAGCATACTCACGAAAGCGTTCAGTTGATTTTTGCTTTAGCTTTGTGATAGAGATTATGTCGGTTGTGATCTCAACATGAGACTTATAATGATCAACAAAAGTATTCACTAAATCATCCAGGGTATGCCATTTAGATGCATCTTATTTGGAATACCATTCCAAGGCCCTTCTAGTTACACTCTGATTGAATAGTTTGATTCTTATCCCTTTATTTTTTTTTTTTTTTTTGCACACCAATCAACTCTTCACATTAGAACTCCAAATGGAAGAAAGGGTTTCTTGATACATAAAACTTCTTAAATGTTAGAATTTTATAACTCGGTAGCAACTCAACCTTGGTAAAAGCACACAAATCTTCATACTTGAAACTTTAATTATTACCAAGTCACGTAGACTTCTCATGGTGTATTCTAACCTTTTGATCTTCCTATTCACCATTCATCATCGATAGTTTTTGTCTCATTTTCATCTTCAACATAGTGTTCAGCATCTACGCGGTACATCTCTTGAGCTTAGGTCATTGGTAGAGATGTGGTATAAGTATACAATGGCCGAGCATAGTATTCTGCTAAGAAATTTTGAGTCTTTGGAGGAGGACTTGTGTATATAAAAGGAATATTCTGAGTTGGGAGCATAAAAGAAACACCTCAAACATACTGAGTGGTAGTGAAATGATCTTCTTAACCGAGTTCATCTGAAATAGGAAACATAGGCTTTGTTTGGCGAACATCAAGAGGCAAAGTCACATTCGGTGCAGGTTGTGTAATGACCCTCATGGTTATTTATGATAAATATGAAATGTTTTGCATTCTAGAGAATTTCGGCAATTTCCCCAACTCATTTATGACTTGCTAGGACTGGTAGTTCGAATCCCTAGTAACTCGGTTGAGAAATATCTCAAATTGCCTGTTTAGAGCCTAAAATAAAGTACTCATTGACCAAAGTCAACTTTCGTCCAAGACAAGCTCAGAATAATATTCCAACCTTTCTTTTAGCTCCGAAATGCCAAATAAAGTCAAGATTGACCTTAAGTTTGTGTTTTGGAGTTTTTGTTTGCAATTTATGTTCTTTTGTGGATTTTAGTTAAGTCTAAGGCCCAAAGTGGAGCTTGGGTGTTATCTCAAGTTTCGGGGTGTCATATCGGAATTCTAACACTTTCGGCAGCTCTAGAATGATAAATTTAGGCTAGGAAGGGTGTTGGTGCTTCTAGTAGTATGTATGTTGTGGTTTTGAGCACCTTAGTGGAGAAGTGCGTTTTTGGCTATCTTTGGTTTGAGGGGTCATTTTGCATAAATGTCCTTGGATGGTGCTTCAATGATTCCATTAGATCTGGAATGTTGTTTCTATGCTATTTAAAATTTTGGTTTGTGGAATTTGGACTCTATTTCAGTTTCGAGGCCCCGATTGAAAAATTCTAAAAATTTTAGCAGAAACCTACAACTGGTACAGGTGAGGTCCATTACCACAATCGTGGTGGGTCCTCTGAAGTCACGATAAGAAAAAATCCTTGCTTCTGTACGATCACATTCACCCTCGTGTGATCGTACCAGTCCCCAGAAAATCCTCTTGTGTGATCGCAACCCATACACGCGATCGCAATTGTTGCCACTTTTCCTCAAAGTGATCACAGTAAATAGTACGCGATCATGATGGCCACTGTACCTTGCAGTATATAATCCCTACACGACCCCTACATTTTATCTCAATAGAAACCTCGCGATTTCTTCAGTTCTAGGGAAAAAAACCACTCCAAAGAATCCTTTCCAAGACTAGGGGAAAATCCTTTCATCGTTGTTCTTTGATTCCTTCACATTTTTTGGTAAGTCTCCTTCGCTTTCCATTCTTAATTTTCTTGATTTCCCCCATTTATGAACCCCACTTTTGAAATTGGTAAAAACCTTCCATAATCCGTATATTATCAAATAATTCTTCGTGATTGAGTATACATTGCTCCTAGGATTATTATCACACCATAATTCCTTCGTTAAATCCATAAAGATTGAATCTTTGAACCCGTTAGGGTAAAATCTGTTTGGGCTATTTTAAATCCCTTCCCGCACTCAAAATATGCTCAATTTTGGAGCATGGGTTCCTAATTACATTGGGGACCGGTAGTAAGGTTTATTTTTAGTTTCAGTGAGCCAGCCCCGCAAGTCCATTTTAGGCTCGATTTTAGGCCCATCCAAAACTTAGCATAAAATATGCCATTAGAATCGTACTAACATATAAAATACTTTTACGTAAGTTTCAAATCATTTGGAGGCCGTTTGATACCAGAAAGAGTACTATCCATGAACTTGCAACGCTTTATCGTCGGATGATGGGTAGGCTCCGTAGGGCTATCTCTGGGCTTATAGCTTTAATAATTGTACAAATAGCATCCATGGGTTGGAGTAGTTAGGTTGATATAGTGATCATGTACTGTTATTTCGTCTGCTCCATGTTTATATCTATGTTTTGGCATTCGATTGATAGGGTGCCTGTGACTTAGAATTTGACTAAAGATACTTGTGTAGGGCATAGGTTGAATTACATGATCATATATTTATATGTATACTTGTTGATATGTTGTGCATTCATGACAAGTGGTTGGTCCTATGGCTCTGATGAGAGTGCATTGGGGATGGGTCATATCACCACTGGATTATTGAAGCATGATGGCTAGAGGACAATTTTGATAACAAAGATGAATAATGACATATGAAAATAAATGGTAACATTCTAATAATAATATAAGTAAATGTCTTTCTAACTGTTTTAGACTCGGCGTTGTATCGAGCACCCAGTAAAACTATTTTGACTTGTATTAGCCCAGGTCTTACATCCTAGTACCAGGAAATATCATTTTACTAATAAATACTCGGACTTGAGACCTACTCCGTTCGGCAATGAGTACAACTGCTAGGACTTGAGGTCTTCATCGTACGGCAGTCAGTACAGATTTTTGACACTTATGGCACTATTGGTTATGGTGACATGATGATACCCAATTTATTAAGGACTTTCGGTTTTATGATGATATACAAGCATTAAATGCCTTGACTTGTTGAGTAGGGCTTAAAGATACTATTGATATGAGGCACGAGATGCCATACTTGAGACCTTTGAGGCTCTATGATTTGGGATATGAGGATTTGATGACGTTAGAAATCATATGTGGTGACACACTTCCATGGATCATGCCTCTGAGTTGCGGCTGACCGAAGGGGGTTCTAGTCAAGAGAGTGTTATATCGAAAATATCTAAGTTAGCCTTCCATAGGTTTTGCCTACTGGACCTAGGGGTACTGGCGGAGATACGTATGCAGGACTGGTTACTTCATATGTGTATTTACTTTTCTGCACTTGTTTTCTTTAGTATACCCCTAGTAGTATGTGGATGCCTCTGGGTGAGCGTGTGTCTGTGTACGCTGTGTTTTTGTCTGGGGGTCCTATCAGCGTTTATTTTCTTTACTTTGTTGTTCCTATTACTGTTTAGTTGTTAATGTTGATTAATTGCTACTTCATGGTATGTGGGGTTTTTTGCCTTACATTCTTTTTCATCCATTTACTCTTTTACTTGAGGATACCGGTATATCGTCCATATTCTACTCCTATCTTCTCTTGATTCTTTATTTATTGAGTAATTATTTACATATATTGTTGCAAAGATTCCGGGTACGTTTCCCTTCATTACTTGAGATCCTGTTATGTGATTAGCTAGCAATACATGTCTACTTGTACTTGATTCCTCTTCGGCAGCTTGTACTCATACTATACTATACACATGTGCAGATCCGAGTACAGGTTCTCAATCGTGATTACCGCCAGTAGTTCGTGCAGTTTATATTTCTTCAGAGACTCAGGGTGAGCATGGCATCTGGCTTCTACCTACTTCTCTACGGATTTGACATTTATATTTGATCTCCATTGTATTTTAGAGACACGGTTGTGTTAAATATTTTGGATTCCTTGTTTCTGTACTTAGTGGTTTGTTTGACAGTGATACAGGATTTTGGGGTAGTTAATTGATTTTTTAAACTTTCGCATTTTATTTATCTTCTAATTATTGTACTTGTGCCTTCCGTATTTGGTTTAGTAGTTATTCACTTCGACTACGGACTATAGGGTTGGTTCTCCTACTGGGTGGTATAGTAGGTGCCATCATGATCCATGAAATCGGATTGTGACATACTTATTATACATAGCCATGTTTTCTATAGTAGCCCATTGCGTGTGACTCTGGGCTACGGGGTTGGTTTGCCTACTGGAGGGATTGTAAGTACCCTTATAAGCTGAGAAATCAGGTTGTGATACTTACTAATTTTAAACTTGGCATATATTAGATGTATTTCTAGTATTTTGTACATCCTTGGGTTGGGTTCTTAATACTGGTACCTATTGACGTTGCCCGCTTCTTTCGATGTGATTCTTTTGCTTTTCGATTCAATTTTGTGATAGTATCATAGATTATCCATTATGGCTTTAAGTTGGCCTTTTATTGACTCTAAAATATAGTTGTTGGGATATTGGGAACTTATGTGAGTCCTAGACATTGATGACTAGTTATTAGCTACTATAGAGATTATTCGAGCCTGCGCAGAGCCGACAGGATTTGTTGTGATCCTTTGATTGTTATTGTGCATGATATTATCATGAAAAATAGTTTTGGGGCATTGGTTTCTACTATTTTATTTCCAATGTCACCAAGTTTGTAACCTTGCATGGCCTTGATGCCCCCTTTTTAATATTATATGATTAAAAATGGATATAAATTGATGATTTCAACTAATCTTGATGATAAAAGATTAAAGGTGGAATTTTCCACTATTTTTGAACTGATACTAGACTTAGCCACACCCAAGCTCTATACAATGAGTTTTATACTTATTTTAGACCCAGATGAGGCCGGGCACGAATTTTGATGTTGGCCTAAAAAGGGTCCATATACATTAATGATATTATGAGATTGTATGCAATGGTGTCCTCCATGGACCTTGCCGATCTAGACTAGTGAGCGGGGGAGTAGAGGTATACGGGTGAAGTCTTTCTATGGAACTTGCCTGCTGGGCCCTAGAGGAGCAGCATACTGAATTTTACTAGCATCATATTATATTATTCAGCATAGTTCTATCCTTGTTTTCTAATTTCTATTTGTACTCCTTGATTGTATGGACTGGCGGATGAGTTTGTTTTCACTTATTTGTATCCCTCTTGTGTATGGGTGCTCATCGGAATTATAGTTTTGTTATTTGTAATATCTGGTTCCTGGAATGTGATTAATTTGTATGGATCTCTCTTCCCTAGAATTAATTTCTAATTAATTGATATGAATCAACATACATATTCTTTTATAGTCTAGATTAGAATAATTGCTTTATCCAGTTTGGAGGGATATTATTGGATCATCTTGTTAGGTATTAGTATTTTCTCTTGGGTTCTTTACTATTTCATGATTAGATGATATTAGATACTCATTTATTATGTCCCATTATTAAGGTTACCAATATACCACCCATATTTGTACTCATTTTGATATGTTAGTTGAGCATGGATTCAAGTATGTCCCCTTTCCTTTATCTGAATCCTCGAGTAGCATTAATCCCATACAAAGTGTGTTGACCATAACCCTAAAACAAGGGTATTTAGCCGCTAAAGCTCATATTCAATTCAGGAAAGATATTCAAGAATATTACAATACAAGAATTAAAAGAAAGAGATAACCCTAGGTTTTCTTTTATCTTCTTTCTTGTGTCTTCAATTCCCTAAGTGTTGCCTCTCTTTTCCAAAGCCAAAAATCCGAACTCAAAAGAAAAAAATTTCCCAATGCTTATATAGATGCTTAGGTGAAAAGACTAAACTTCCCTTACCTAATCCTGCCTTGAATAGGATTTCTCTATCGATGAAACTTAGGGGATCACGACGTGATCCTTATTACGATGAAGCTTCCACACATCGTGATCCCTATCGTGATAGGGGTCACTTTTCTGTATTTTTTCCTGCTTCGCCCGGCTTGCTTCCGATCTTGTTCTATCATCCTCAAACTGCCCAATAAACCTGAAAAATGCTAATCATGGTTAGCAACACTTTACAAGTATTTAATCAAAAGACACTCACAAATCATATAAATATTCTCAAAACAAAGCTAAAACATAGGACTTAGGTGGTTCTACGGCATGCATAAATTCCTAAGATCAATTACTTTATCTTTATGGTACCATACTACACTTCTGCATCTTTCTGATATAGATCCTAGCATGAGTGGTCACCTTTGATATGAGGTATTATGTAGTTTGTACTTTTTGGAGGTAGGAGCGAGCTCTTGGCATTTGATCCCATTTCACCTCTTCTTTGTCTTTACCTTTTGTTGTTGTGTATTTCCTAAGACAGTTGTACTTTGTTACTTTTGAATTTGTTGTACTTATCTTTTTATACTCTTATATTTAGCTATTGTTGTATCGAGATACTAGGTTCTGGGAGTTTGTTTTCTTGTTATTATCAAATCTTGATCTATCTATTATCTTTCACTTTCATTTATCATTTTTGCTCTTGTTTATCTTTTGTGTTGGTTCACCTACGGTGGGTTGTACATTCCCTCATGACTTGAGAAATCTGGTCATGAAAAATTTGTATCAGAGCTTAGGTTCATCAATATCCTCGACATATTAGCTAGTGTCTAGTAGATTCTTGCATATTAGTGCAAAGGCATTTGTATCCTATCTTCGGGAGGCTACTTTGACATTTTTAGGAAAATTAGTCTCTTTTCACTTCTATGTCATGCTTTATATCTTAGATGGTCTCTTGGAATCTTATTTTTTTATCTTTACTCTTTTGTAGATGGTGCGTACGAGCTCTTTGACATCAGACGAGGGTGAGCATACTACTACAGTAGCTAGGTCTCTAGCTAGAGGTCGACCCCGCTGTTGAGTATGTGCCCGTACTGTGACACCTACTAGAGCTACATTAGAGATCTAGAGATTGAGATTGAACTAGTTTTTCTTCAGTAGCCACTCACGGGCAAGAGGCAAGTTTTTTCTCCACCCAAGCCTATTTCAGCACCAGTTCCTATTCTTACACTAGACATTGGGGTGTCCTACTTTATTTATTGGGTATGATTAGTGGGAATTCTATGGATAGGTCCTAGATATCTCACCTAGTTTAGATACCCCAATTCCCTATAGTGCTACCCTATCTCAGGTTTTACCAGTTCCTACTATTTCTCAGCCCTTGCCTCCGTGTCCACCTATGTTAGAGGTAAATCAGAAGATATTGAGTAGATTTTTTAGGTTGTTTCCCCTGAGGTTTTTTGGCTCTCCTAGAGAGAGTTTTTATAATTTTATTTTTAGATATGAGGAGAGGTTGTACAATCTCAGGATTTTAAATATGAATGGTGTTGATTACACCGTATTTGAAATGAGTTGATTGCAGACCAACCTTTTTTTCCTCCTATGAATTAGATGTTTTTGAGAATTTTATGTCTAAGTATGTCTCTCATGCTAATAGGGAGCATATGAGAGATGAGTTCACCAATTTACAGTACGAGTCTATGATTTCTATTGAGTATGAGGCCCATTTCTATAAGCTATCTGGGTATGGTGCTATGTTGATGATGATTAAGGAAAAAAGGGTTTGTCGTGTTGTTTTTATGTTGAGGCCAAAGATTTATGAGACCAAGGAGATTTTCATTGCTAGTGGTTAGTCATTTCAGGTTGTATTTGAGAATGCCCATACTATGTAGGGATTGTTTCGTGAGTCTCATGGGAGTGTAAATAAGAGGCCAAGTCATCATGGTAGCTTTAGTGGTTCCCTATTCAGTTGTAAGGGATTTTTTTCTTGGGGAAGGGGCCCTCCGCATCAACAGAATTAGGGTCAGTCATGTCGGTTATCACATGGGATGGTATACATTTTACTACCTTATTAGCTAACTTTTAGCCTTGTTTGAGGACAACTTAGTTTTTTTTCGAGTCTAAATGGTAAGACTGGTGTAAATAAGTTTTGAGTGCCATTATTATAATGTTTATAAGTCATTTGGTCCAAAACACGTGCAAAAATAGGAAACTAAAGGTTAGATGGGATCCCATGATTTGAATGGATAGTCTAGGAATGTTTTAGGGTACTTCTCTTGAGTTCATGTGTTGAACTAATGGTTTGTTATGAGATTTTTAGGTTGCTTTTGGAACTCATTTACAAGCTAACTTATGACTGATACAAGAAAATACTTGAAGGAACTACAAAGACAAAAGTCACAAGTTAACCTAGTTAAGGCCAAGTAGCATGTTGCGGTTGATTTTGAGGCTTGAACGGAGGGATTGAAATGAAGGTACGAAATATGTGTTGGGAAAATTTGCAACCTAATACAAGTTAGTAAGGAGTCGGCATCAACAAACACATGAAGCAATTTCTCAAGTATACGTCAATGCTAGGCTGCCAAGTTAACTGATTATCAGTAGTTCTGTTAGCAAGTTTGTAGCTTCAGGTGATTGAATGATGATTCTTTGGAATGGTTTTTTAGCTTATTTGTAATTTTTCACAATCTATGTTTTCAAAGGAAAACAATTTAGAGATTTAAATGAAGAAACAAGTCAGTTAACTATGCTACAAGGTTGTAAAGCAAGCCGAAAGTGTTTAGTTTTTATTGAATGATTCTGGGAAGGTAATGGAACATTACACACCTTAGTCAACAAGGTAACCACCATGGCATGCCTCCTAACCCAGAGGGACACTATATAGATTCAACACAAGTGGGAGACGCACACCTCTGGTCACCAGATCACCTGCATGATGCGTAGAGACTTTCAAAGGTACAAAAATATAATTTAAATGTTGGAAACTTTGTGGACTGCTTTGGTATTATTAAGACATCATATTTTTTGGTGCCTATATAAGTATTACTTGGCATCTAATTTACGAATCTTTGGTTAGACACAATTTGGAGCAAATAGGAGGAGAGTAAAAGCTCTTGTTAGGGTTCTGTTTCTTGCTTTAGCTTTCTTTTGTTTTTTATTATAAACATCAGCATACAACTTGTTTGTACACTCATGAGTGGATATAAAACCCTTTTTTGGAGGTTGAGGCTACAAGACTCGATTATTTAATGTAGTTTATGATTTGGTTTATGTTGATTATCCATAAATTTTTCCTATGTTCTTACTTAGTATTCTTAGGATTCGCGACCTTTAGGATAAATATATTGCCTACTCTTGAATTCAGGAGATGAAGAGAGGGTTAGAATGTGGAATATAGGGAGTACGATCATTTTTTTTTATTTATAAAATTGATTGCAACTAGGATAGTGATATACCTAGAGGCACCATTTGGTCAAATACAAGAACAAAATGTTAATACACTGGACTTGATTGATAAATCCCCGCTCAACGATATAGTTATGTTGTCAAGTGTAGTAGGTGGTTAGAGGATTCGGAGACCATGGCCATGTCATCAACCCCATGATCTACAATCAAGATAAATAACTAAACTAACACATTACTATAGTTAGGCATAAAAGTTGAGTAGGTTCTCCAAAGCGTGGTTATAACCTCAAATTCATATTAATTAGTTTTTATTTAGTTTTACTTTAAACCCACCATATATTTACAATCCACAACTTAATAAGAAAACTAGAATTAGATTAGTATAGTAGATGATTAACTGACAAGTCCCTAGAGTTCGATAATCCAACACTCAAAAAGAGTCACTTTGTTACTTTTGCAACCACGTACACTTGCATGTTCAAAGGTCATATCAGTTGACTAGTTTAGGCCTCACTTTAAAATTCAGGTGATAGTGCCTCGAGTTATGGTTATAATGGTCAGTCTTTTGGCTAAACTTGATGAGGTGTTACATATGAGGCATCGGGCAGTGCTGGTTCAGCTGAATCATCTCATCAGGGTTAGACTTTGGGGCTATGTTAAGAGTTTAGATATATCAGTGATTTTTCTGGTTTTGGCCCCAACGGAGTACCATTCAACTAATGGATCTGCTAGTTGAGCTTATTCGAGCAGTGTTGCTGCTAGCTAGAGGTAGTGAAGTTTAGGTTAGAGGTGCTACTCGTCATGGTAGAGTTAGTGATGATGATGGAGGTCGCTTAGGTGGTGGCCATAATCAGTTTTATGTTATTCTAGATAGATCAAAGGTAGAGGCCTTAGAAGTTATGTTCATTAGTAGTATTTTTATTTTCCATCAGTCAGCCTCAGCTTTGTTTGGTCAAGGATCTACGTGCTCTTATATGTTTGAATATTTTTCTCCTATTTTAGGATAGGCTAGCGAGTAGTTTCCTGTACTTTTATCTATTGCTACCCTAGTAAGTGATTCTTTAGTAGTGGATCATGTTGTGAGATCCTATTTTGTGGCTGTAAAGGATTATGAGACTTGAGATAATTTGACTTTTTTTGGACATGATAGATTTTTATGTGATACTTGGTATGGAATGGTTATACCTTCATGGTGCGTTCATAGATTTTTATGCTAAGATCATTATCTTAGCTATGCCCAGTGTATCCCCAATTATGTGGCAGAGTTTGATTAGTCAGCATGTCTAGGATCATTTCTTACCTTCAATCTAGGTAGTTAGTTTCACGTGATTGTTTGATAATCTTAATTATGTTTGGGATGTAGTATCGATACTCCATCTCCTGAGTTATTCCCTATGGTTAGTATGTGTGTTGATGTGTTTCTGACCGACCTGCCTGGCCTACCACTTGAGAAAAATATTGATTTTTCCATTGAGTTAGCTCTTGGAACGAGGACCATTTCCATTTATCCTTACTGTATGGCTCCATCTGAGTTGGAGATATTAAGGTTCAGCTTCAAGATTTATTGGGAAGGGTTTCATCAAAGCGAATATTTGGTCATGGGGTGCTCCATTTCTATTTGTTATGAAGAAAGATGGTTCTATGTGTATGTGTATTATTTTCCCACATCTAAATGGGTTGATAGTTAAGAATAAGTACCTGATGCCAAGGATAGATGACCTGTTTGATCAACTTTAGGTTGCAACCGTATTTTTGAAGATTGATATGAGGTTAGTTTACCATCAGTTGAGGATTAGGGCGAACAACATTCCTAAGACAGTATTTAGGACACATTATGGTCACTATGAGTTCCTCATGATGTATTTTGGGCTAACTAATTCCCCAACAACATTAATGGACTTGATGAACAAAGTGTTTAGGCCTTATTTTGATTCATTTGTTAGTTTATTCATTGACGACATCTTAGTTTACTCGTGGAGTCGATAGGATCACGAGACACATTTGAGCATTGTGATTCATACTTTGATAAATCAACGGCTATATGCAAAGTTCTCAAAGTGTAATTTTTTCTTGAGTCTGTGGTGTTCCTAGGATATGTGGTGTCTAAGGATGGGATTATGGTAGACCCAGTTAAGGTTGTGATAATTCGTGACTGGTTAAGATATACTACTTTTATTGAGGTTCACTATTTTTTGGGTTAGCAAGGTATTATATATAGTTTG
>JBDJHY010146996.1:0-12993 GCA_039654485.1 Withania somnifera | reverse complement strand
CTCAGTTAACTATGTTGAGCCTTTAGCCTATTCTTTAATAGCCATATATATAACTTATTACTTTTTTTTTATATAGACCTTGAATTTGATCCAAATTCCTAAGTGATTTTAATTGACAAATAAAGGTGAAAAAGGAGTGGGAAAATTGAAGAAAGTAACAAGTAAACTTGAAGCCCTCAAAGTATAGCTATTGATATAAAAAGTTTATATGTTGGGTGGGGATAAAGGAAAAGCAAAAATTCATAGAAATTGAATCATGTGTTGATTGAGAATTCCTCCCTACTATTTATATGAGAACTTTCTTAATGATCGAGGGAAAAAAGTAAGGGTGATAAAAGTGGTGTAAGATGGTTGTTTGAAGAGTTCTCAATGAAAAATTAATATACTAAAGTTCTTGGGAAGACTAGTCATTGTTACTAGCTAGAATAGTTCCCACCCATTCCTTAGCCTACATTACAACCCTGTAAAGTCCTACTTGATCTTGAACTTATACATTCTTAAATTAGTAGAGTATTACACTAAGTTCAAGCCTTTGGTTCATCATACGTAAACTTGTGAATTGTTTGTGAGAGTGAGCAAAGTTTTATTCTCATAGCCATTCTTGTTCTTAATTGTAAAATTGTGAGTGATTAAGGTACCGATATTGTTGTGAGGGAACATGTTTGATTAAATATAGGTGATCTATATGATGTTTGGGTATGCAGGAGTTTGCTAATTTTAAGAGTCAGATCTTCCGGCTAGGTGGTTTTGAATAGTTATTCATGTGTCTTGAAGTTGATAATGTAAAATGCTTGTTTGTATAATTGTCACCTATGATAGTCATTGTAGTTATATATTGGGTGTATATTTTCAATTAGTGATGTAAGAGTATTGAATGATATATATATATATATATATATATAGTTAAAGAGTTGTTTGAGGATGAACAAAGCTTTAAGTGTGGGATCTCAATCATAGGTGAAAGTATACATTTTTAACCTTATTCTACCTGCCTTTTAGTTTTGTTTTGAGGATAAATTAGTGTGTTTGTGAGTTTAAATGGTAATAATGGTTTTATTATGTTCTAAGTACCATATTTATAATATTTATGGAGATTTTTTTCCAAAACAATTGACTAAATAGAAGAATAAAGTTTAGATGAGATACCTAGTTCAACCGAGATAGTTTAGGCTTGTCATAGTGTACTTAATTTGAGTTTTGTGTATTGAATGATCTAATGTTTGTTATGAGATCTTGTAGGATGATATTAGTAATTGTTATTTTTCTACATTATGATGGACAAAATACACCAAGGTCTACAGAAGGAGTGAATTACATAAGAGCAATTAGTTAAGGCTAGCTAAGCTTGTGTTTATTTGTCTCTGAGCTTTGGAGATGTGCTTGTGGGGAATCAATGTTGAGGAATGGAGACTGTTTTATCACCTATTTTAATATTTTTATGAGTTATGAAGCAAATGGAATCCATTTTGAAGCTGAAGTTGAAGCAAAGTAGCAAGGGGAACTCAAGACGAGTTGACTAGCCTAGCCTATGCTCGTTTGGCTTAGTTTGACAGCGTCTAGCTTGTGGTGACTGAATGAGGCATATGGAGGAATGTTTTGGAGTCAAGTTTGAGTGTTAATTTATCAATTTTGATATATAAATCAAGACGTAATCTTAAAAGTATCAAATGTAGAAGTTGGGTAACCAAAATGAGCTCGAAAAGAACTTGGCTCCGCGAAGTTGTTGTGGTGCACCCTGTGCGACGTATAGTTTATTTCACCTTGGAAATTAAATAAAGGTCTCAAGTTTTTGAAGATTATTTAATTTTCATTGTTAAATTACATCTCCGATATAAACCACGCGACACACACTCATAAAACTCATCTAAAAGTGGGTTTTAAGTTGTGTTAAGTGTTGGGGCTATTCTGGCTATAAATATACTTGATTTGGGGTGATTTTGGATTTTGGATATTATAAAATGGATATTTAGTCACATATTTACTCATCTTGGTATCAACACACCTTTTGGAGCAAAATAAGAGAGCAAGAGCTTTGCACCTAGGGTTCACATTCTTTACTTTAGTTTTCTTGTATTTTTGCTTATGAACTCTTTCATGGAGATTATTTGTAAGCTTATGAGTGGCTAAACACCCTATTTTCGGGTTTAAGGCTACAATACATGCTTTTTTAATATATTTTATGTTTGTTTTATATTATTTATCATATTGATTGCGCCTATGTTCTTATGTTTACTATTTTATAAACTCGTGACCTTTTGGATAAACCTATATGCTACTGTTGAAATCTAGAGATGACGAGGGGGTTAAAATGTGGAACACAAGGTTCATGGATCACATCTTAAAATATAAATTAAGAGTGATTATTCCTAGGATAGATATATACCTAGATTGCTCTACTTTGTTAAAAACGGAAAGATAACTTAATGCACTAGACTTGATTGGACTATACCTGCTCAATGATGTAGTAAGTTCATCAAGTTTAGTAGAATATTAGAGTATCAAGAGACCATGACCATATTACAAATTCCATAATCAACAAATAAGATAGATAATTAAGACAACTTACAACTATTGCTAGGCATGAATGTTGAGTAAGTCTTAACTCCAGAATTCTCCAAATCTTGGTTACAACTTAAAGTTTACCCATTTACTATTTTCCTAAGTAGTTTATAATGAAAAATCTTATATTTTTGTTTACAACTTGTACTTTTAAATTGATAATATAAATTTGAAATTGGTTATTCGCTAACTACAAGTCCTTTGGGTTCAATATCCCAACTCTGAAAAGAGCGACTGTATTACTTGTTAGACAAGGTATACTTACATATGTGAAAAAGCCTATCATTCAGCTACCTATAGTCAATGAATATCCTTATAGAACCATCTTTTTACTTCACAAACAAAACAGGATCACCCCACGGTAACACACTCATCCTAATGAATCCCTTACTCAAACAAATCTTGTAATTATTCCTTTAATTCTTTCAACTCTATGAAATAGTGATGGGCTTAGTGCCCAGCTCCAACTAAATACCAAACTCTATATTTCTCTCAAGAGGAAATATAGAAGACCAATAGGAAAGACATCTGAAAATTTATTGGATATTGGAACAGACTCAATAGAAAAAGTATCAACACTATTATCCCAAATGATGTCCAACTAGGAGAGGAAACCTTTATCAATCAATATCTAGGCACAAAGGAAGGAAATCACCATACTAGGATAGAAACCAATAGAACCCTTCCACTTAATTTGGAACACTAGGCATATCTAAGGTGACAGCCTTCGCATACCATTCCAAGACAACATAATGCAAAAAAAGCCAGTCTATATACAAAATGACATAAAAATCCACCTTATCATTAATAATTAGGTCTACCCAAGTATCATACCCTACCATAGTAACAACACAGGATCGGTAAACCTAATCCATCTTCAAGGAATCACCCACGGGACTAGAAACATGTAAAGGCATAGGTAGGGAATCACTCATCAAATCTAACACAAAAGCAAAATAGGCAGTCACATACAAATAAGTTAGGATCAAATAAGACTGATGCATGTTGGTGGCCCATTGGAAAAATACCTGTAAGCATTGTATTTGATGAATATACCTCTGGTTTTCCTGGGAATGCATAACAAGGACCCCTTCGGCTACTGGAAGGAGCACCTCCTTTAACCCATAAAAATATAGCTCTACTATTACCCCGACAAGAATATAATGACCTTGAGGATTTTTTTCTATTTTTTTATAAAATTATCATTTCAAAATTATCAAGAGTTTCCCCGATCCATATTTATTCAGTTTATTAGGTTTTTGAAATCAGAGCTAAATGTTACAAACTTTGAGAATTTTTCAACTTTTGGAAGCTTTTAAGTGAAATGGTGGCATTTAGTCTCAAATGGAATTTCATCAGTTCCATCAGCTCCAAAATATGGAATTTAGTCTAGGAGGACTTTTATTTCAGGTTTAGGACTTTTGTGGTGCTTTTATCTCATTTGACGAGATAAAATTGAGTTCCAAGGCCAAAGTTTGATGTTGGTAAAAATGTGATGATCGGACATTCAGATTTGAATTTCATTGATTCCTTTGTATCCAAAAGGTCGATTTTAATATAGAAGAATGGTTGGATAGTATTCTATAGGTTCCGGGTGCTTTTTGATATTTTAGAGTGAAGTTTATTTTCCACCGACCATGGATATTAGGTTGAGAAGACTTTAGATTCCTATTTTGATGATTCCATTGGGTCCAAAATATGTTTTATACTCAAAATTCATATAGGATTTGTGTTCATGGGGTCCCAGATGAGTTTTGAAAGTCCATTTCAAAGATAGAACCAAAATTTGACTTTGTTATCAGGTGCCCGTATAGGTGTTCACACATGAGCCATATGACCCATAAATGTTGTTATATGGGCTCATCACAAAATGTATATTTTATGCAAGGGCTTGTACGTGGTCCATACGGTTCATACATGGGCTCGTACTACCCAAAGACTGCCAAACTTCCATATTTTTAATGAAGGGTGTTTTGGCCTTTTACATACTCCTAAGACTTTGTATAAGACTTGCATGATATTTTAACCATTTTAATTTTTCAAAACCCTTATTAAACACCTTATAAGTTTTATTTATTTAATCTTTAGGAAGATTCAGTCGATAAAGTTTTCAAAGATTCAAGACTTTTGGAAATATTCACTCAAATACTTATTATTTGTGGGTTTCTAAGCATGGGTGCATCCTAGTTTCTTATGAAATGGAAGATTCACTTTAGGGATTTATAAGACATACTTTTTATAAATAAATAAATATTTTGACTATCAAATCAAGCACTATTTTTGAATAAAACTAAATATTTTTTCACGACCCAAAATCCCAAGTCATGATGGCACTTACGTTAATCCACCTAGACAGGTAAGCTTGTTCGATTCTATAAGGTTTAATACAGAAAGTAAACTGTCAACGAGAAGAAAAGAAGGTACACTATAAACTCCATCTATAAAACCACCCAGAAACTGGTGTAATAGTGTGCAAGCCTCTAATATGAGGAATACATAATCGAATGAGAAATACATAGTCTCAAATGTTTAGGATCCTCAAGTAGGATGCTATACATAAATAAAAGAGTTTGAGAATTTTCCGGATGAAAAAAAAACTACCTCAATTCTCTGAACTCATGAGCCTTAGACTTGATCAAAAGAAAGTGATCAAATCATGCCAGTCTCTGCATGTATACAAGTTGTAGAAAAGCAAGGACTGAGTACCAAATAAACAGTGGGTACTTAGCAAATATTCGTGACCTGACACTAAAACAAAACAATGAAGAATCACCAACTAATCCAATCATCCCAACCACAATCCTCTAGACTACGAACTATGTAGCAGTATATCACTAACAATTTATAATGAAATTAAATAACAGATACAGGGCATTGGGGTAGTAATAGTAATAAACCTTATAACTGAACCACTAATGAATCAACAAAACCAAGATATCCACTACATATACAACATTCCACAGACACATCATTAGAACATTACTAGTCAACTAAAGTGACAATACTCAACTCATATCAAGTATGTCATCCCATCCTTAGCCCATTCGGAGGCAGCCTCCCTCTTGAGTCCATTTCACAATACATGGGAATAAGCCCGATTCATTTTTCCAAGGTCTCATAGGTGGAGTCCATAGAACATCTATTAGTTTTCTTCCACAAGCCCTTCCGCGGTAAGAAGGGTACATACGATGCAACTGAGAAATAAACTCGTGGAATGAACACTAATAAGAATAGTCCACTATAGAAAAAAAACAATATCGGTCTTAAGCATATCATAATAACAAGTTTCATCTAGATCCATTTGGACACTCAACATCACTTCAGATAACAAATAAGTGAGACAAACTCAATAACAAATCACTGAATACAAGGCATCCTACCAAGACATGATCATAAAGTATATAGGCAAATCACGAGAATATTCAATGTTGTTGTAATACAATGCCATAAGATATGGTGCACTTTTTATCAATACCTGTACCAAGCTGAAACCACACATCAACCCTGGTACCATACGTCGCGTGTCTTTACCTTTACCATGTTGGAATCATACATCAGCCATGGTCTTTCACAACAATTCTCATTATCTTTACCATATTGAAATCATACGTCATACATGAATTTTCATATCAAATATCATTACCTTTTTCACAATGGAATCATACGTCAACCATGGTCTTTCATATCAAATATCATTACTTTTCCACAACGGAATCATAGGTCATCCATGGTCTTTCATATCAAATATCATACTTTTTCCAAGCCAGATTCATAAATCAACCATGGTCTTTCATATCAAATATCATTACCTTTTCAACACCGAAATAATATGTCAGCCATGGTCTTTCATAATACTTACCATTACCTTCCTCTTTGTAATTTACACTTTATATGCCTCACAATCATTCCTTTAAATGCATGTCATATGAAAATCATGGCATTATTATACAATTCATAACTAAAGCCACTCAAGTGCTACAAAACGAAGAGGAATCAAGTAAAGTTCGAATAATCCTCTCAAGGGCGTACAACTCAAATAGAAACAATTCATGGTAAGTATGTAAACAAGCCCCCACACGGGAAACTAATCAAATACACGATTCAACCAAGACCTCTTATAGGCATAATATCAAGTAAGGAACAAACAGAATATAAGATAGCATCTCATGGGCACCACAAGGCCATAACAATCGTTACTCAATTAGAGATAATAAAGTAATCAAACATTTACCCATTTTTATTCCTTCATTTTAACCTTGCATGCTTGACTCCAGTACCCATGTGAAAATTTGTCATTATACCACACTTACACCCCCAAATAATCCCCATTACTCCCCAAAATAGGTAAACAATACACAATAAGAATTTTGCATAGCTTTGTTATAGGGTAAAGCCTCCACTTGCCTTAAAAAAGTGAGGAAATAATCAAGCTGGTGCTTTGCCATTGCGTTGTGCCTCTAACTCCACGAAATCTAGTAAATAATAAATTTTATATAAGAAATCATGGTAATTAATACCCATATAAAATTCCTTAACTTGGGTTCAAAATTACTCCCAAAAACCTAAGCTAAAAGCCTTTTAAAAATAGGGATGTCTTCATGAAATTCAAGTTACCCATGGCTTGGGGATTCTAAATATCAAGTTTAAATTACAAACCGGATTCAATTTTATAGCTCAAGTATCAATTTGATTCATAAAACTATGGGTTTTAAACCCCCAATGTGATTCTTACGAAACATAAGAAATAAAGATGAACCTGTCATAACCCGATTTCTTAGATTGTGATGGCACCTATAACCCTCATATAGGCAAATCAATCCTCGTAGCCCAGAACAACAAGTAACGAGACACTAAACACAAATAGGGATAAGTACAAGTAAGGGAAGTAATAAATAGTATGCTGAAAGGAAAATGGAAAACAAAATAGCATAATATAGTCAGCAAACCCCTCCCAGGACCTAGTATCAGTGTATACATGAGCCACTAAAAGCTACAGAATATAAAATATACATAAGATACGATATACAATCAAATGTCATCAAAAGAGAGATAAATTAGAAGATAAATTAGAAGAAAATAAGCAGACAAGGGTCACGGTGCCAACCTAATCTTCCCAACCCAAGAATTCTATGTAGCGTAGTTATAACAGTTATATACCAAGGGAGTAAGCTGAAGTCTACCTGTCGTTCAACAAAAATACAGCTGCAACTCACCAGAATGAGCTCATCTAACTCGAAATAGCTCAGAATAGGATTAAAAAACTAGCAAAATAAGCATATATATGTCAATACAATTCAAACGATATAACTTATATCGGATCTAGAGGTAGGCCAAAACTTAGGTCCAAAATGGTCCTGCGGTACCTGCTAATCGAACTCTAAAATAAAAATTACCATGAGGTTCGTAGCAACACCAGAAACTCATGCTCAGAAAATAAGTACAATTCGGATATGAATCAGACTCAAAACATCCCGGAGAAGAAAAGAACAAAAACTGAAAAAATTATTAAAATTTATGAATTAAAAAGAAAATTTTACGTACCAAATTAATAAGAAAATCTCTTCTAGAAGCCTTCGAATATAGTGAATAATTAACATAGATAACTACTACTTCTCTTTCTTTAATAACTAGATATATATATATATATATATATATACACACACACACACACATGCACAGAGTGGGAAGATTCTATAAAAATTAATAGCCACTTTATTTTTTATTCCGTTCTATGAGCATTCAAATATTGCATACATCCATAATAAAATATATACTATAATTAATTAAAATTATTTCAAATAATATTTACCTTGTAAAATAGTAATTTTTTAATATAACTAATACCTACTATTTTTATTAAGGTACTAATAAATTATAGAACTCCTTATAAAATAACATAGATATATAAATTATAGTTAAGGAATTAATTTGTCTATATTCAAAATATTTTAGATAAGATAGTAACATATTTATAATTTTTCAAATACTATTAAAAACTAAAACTCTTGAGTTTCGCACGTTTTTACAATAAAGATGGCAATTCGAGCTTTGAATTAGACACCATCGTACATTTAACCAAACAGCTCGGGGAACTAAAGTAAAGGTCCACCTCACCTAAATTCGGCATTATAAAGTTGATGAAACTATTAAATTTTGAGCCTGAGGCTCCAACCAATAGAATTTGACCAAAGTAAAACTTTCAACTCTGACAAGTTGTTATCCCATCAAATGAGATAAAATCACATCGAAAACTCCTAGATCCAAACCAAGAGTCCATCTAGACCAAAATTTTTGTTCCAGAGATAATGAAACTGTCAGAATTCAATCTCGAGATCTTCTTGAAGGAATGTTGACTAAAGCTAATCATTACCTAAACTCAGGCTCTAAAACAAGAAAAATTAGACAACTTTCAACCAAACTGGCGGGGTCAGAATATCATTCATAGCAGGTCGTAAATGTCCTGGGGAATCTATCAGAATGCTTTAGAATCCAGGAAACCACCTAAAATATGGAAATGAATGTAAGGTCATTACAACATCCATTACTAAAGGAATTTTGAGGAGAAAGAAAGAAAAGGTACCCGAAGGCTTAAACAACTGTGGATACTGCATCCACATATCATTCTCGACCGAGCAGGTGGCCTCCTCGACTTGGAGATATCCCCACTTAACCTATAATCTCTATGGATCACAGCCTCCTAATATCCCTGGCTAAAATAGTCACCGACTCCTCAACAAAGGAAAAACTCTCATCTAGTTGTGTTGAATCATAATGGAGCACATGTGGCTCATCTGAAATATAACACCGTAGAATCGAGACATAGGTTACCGAATGGATGGATGAAAGAATTGAATGCAAAGATAACTGGTAAGAAATATCACCAACCTTCTCAATAATCTCAAACAGCCCAATATACTTGGGGCTAAACGTGCCCCATCTACTAAACCTCATTACATCACTCATAGGAGATATATGTAGGAACACCCAATCACCAACCCCAAATTCTAAGTCACGAAGTCTATGGTCTGTGTAGATCTTTTGCCTACTCTTCCCTGCCCTTAATCCATCCTGAATCATATAAACCCGATCAACAGAATTATGAAGCAGATTAATACCCTGAACTCTAGCCCCAAAACCATCATACAATGCAATAGGTGACCTGCACTGCCTACCACAAAACACGTCGAATGGTTCCATTTGATTGTTGATTGGTAGCTATTATTATACACAAACTCTACTAAACCTACATGATAGTCCCATGAACCCCCAAAATCCAACATACATGCCCTTAATATGCCTTCCAGGACTTGAATAGTCCTCTTAGACTGGCCATTAGTCTGTCGATGGAATGCTTTACTATGTTAAACCTCAGTAATCATCTCTTACTAAATAGTTCTCCAGAACTGGGAGGTGAATTGCGTGATAATATGAGATAATAGATACAGATCCCTATGTAAGATAACCAACTCTCGAAGTTATATCTAAGACAACAGCTCTGCACTGTAGGATGAATGGACTGGGGTAAAGTGTGCTGACTTAGTCATCTTATCAACATTAACCCTAAATACGACCCGATTCCTCAGGTCATTAGGGCATCTATATCCCACCATAGGATAACTACCCAACATGCATGCAAAGTAAGAACGATAAAACAGAAACGAAAGATAGTGACATAAATAAGGTAAGGACATGCAAGAGTCTAATACAAGTCAATAACAAACCCCAAAACCTAATAAACTAGTACATGAGCCTCTAAGAAAATAAAAACAAAGTATGAATTGAAAATGTAACATCTGTCTACAATAGTACAATAACAGAAATGGAAAATAGAGAGGTAAGAGAAAGCTCTGAATTCCAGAAGCCATCATCTACCTTAAATTAGGATAACCATCACTATCAGTAATCAATAGTGACCACTCATACTCGAGTCTTCACCAAAAGATGCAGAAGTGTACTATAAGTACCAAAAACAACGGTTACCCAGTAGGGACACAGGACGACTAGAATCATATAAGAATATAAAAGAAGTAAACAACAGATAATAAAGGAGAAAAGTCAGAGAGGTCTAGCATATAGGTATAAGAAAGTAAAGTTATCCATAGATAGTAGTAGAAGCAACAACCACAGAGAATAGAGTCAGCTAGCAACAATAGTAGAAGAGCTAAGTAAAGGGATGAGGACGTGCCTAAGTACTTGGAACAAGTAAATTAAGTAAAGAAAATAATCAAGGGTGGTGTACTAGTAACCTCAATAAAAATGATGGAAAAGGCGAGATTAAATGAAAACAAAACATGAATACCACATAAAGTCATGAGTAAGAGAATAGGAATTACAATTACCTAAGACAAGTAAAGGATCAAATAAGTAGATAAAACCTACTAGCATCCCATACTACCATAAGGTATAAAAAAAGTAAAGCTCACCCGTTGGTATCCCACACTATCAGAAGGTATCATCCAAGAAAACAAGTGTCGAAAGTAACATAGACATAAGTGTACTAAAAGTAAATATGTATGCTCCTCCTTCGAAAGGTTATAGGCACAGCCAGTCGAAATCCATGAAAAGACTGGTCTCGTATACCTATTACTCCAATGTATAACCCTCTCCCGGTCGCACTACATAATGGCACCAGGTCGGCAAGGTCCATGGTGGGGGTCACTCCTTATCCTAATAACTATTATAAAATGGATCATACTGAATATAATAACATGAGATCATACTGTATAAGGTCTCAAATACAGATTCCCAGCCACAACTGAATCTAATACCAGTTGAAAGCTTATTTTTCATACCAAGTCGCGACCGAGACTAAATCAGGTAATGGCTAATACTTAGCATCCTACATTGGGACGAAGCTATCAGTATTAGCAAGGTCATGTAACCAGTGCCAAGTTTCAAGGCCTGGACTAAAACAGTGTTACATGACGCACAATTGACAATTGGGTCTTAGAACCACAAAATAGTTTATTTTAGTAAAAAATCCGCTAAAAAACATGTTCATATCAGCATTATCCAGTAATATTACAATATCCGTGATCTCTATCATTATATAAAATCTCAAGTAATGAGGGCCATTAATATCTAAAAATCAACCTTTAAGGACAAATCAATAATTGAAACGGGCTCATCAGGGACATACAAGGTTCCCGAATCATCAATTCTAGGCTCTTGGACATAAATAGTGGAAAACAATGCATAAAATCTTAGTAACATAATGATGAAATACATGAAAGTTAATGAGCATAAGGGTCACAACATGTACCGTTGGCCCTTCATAAGCATGGAATCACTACAGCAAGCATAACCATACAAATCGATGTTCGAAACTCACAAATATTCCTAATAATCCCACCACCTGTGTTCCAGAGTTAGTACAAACCGCTTAAGGCCACAAATTAATTTATAATCAAATACAATACCAATACGTAATCAACAACTAGCTAAAAAAGTGGACATGTTCAAGGGTTCCAACCAAAAATCCCAACCTAAGGATGCTAAATAGTACTATTACTTCCCATATAATCCAACTCCAAGATCATCCGTTGTAGCCTACCTATCCTCCAAATACAAGCTCGCAAATACAATATAAAAAATGCCTAAACTGCTCTTGAACTCCAAAAATACACACACGAGCTCGAACAATCATGAAACTAGCAATATAGCATTTTACACGTTAACTTCAGTCAAATGATACCAATAAATCTATGAACATTTTAGGGGTCAAAATATGAATCAAAACGGTCCTACAGGACCGCAAACCCGAAGCTAAAAAAAAGGTATGAAAATATTTCCCTCATTGTAGGAACTCATAACCAAAATTCGGAGCTAAGAAGAGCAAAAAATAAGCTAGAATCAAAGAAATAAAGTGAAGAAAGAGTAGGAGATATTAGGAAATTTATAGAAAAATTTCAAAGAAATTAAAGTGAAAACTTATAATTTAATGGAGGAAATAGGCTTTAATATGTTTCTTGATGCTTCCCAAGCTCAATATTGAAGAGCCATGAGGTTAAAGATCAAAAAGAGGGTTTAACATGAAGAAGAAGGATAAAAATGAGCAAAAAGTTAGATTTGGGGTATATATATTGCCAAGTGAACAGTTATCGCAAATGTGAAGGATCACGGCTGAAGGGCATCGCATAGTGAAAGAGGAAAAATCCTAGAATCGTGATCATAGAGTCCCTAACAGGATCGCAAAAAGAAAAGAAGGTTCAACAAGCTAGTCTACCTATGACGATCACGAGGGACCTACAACAGTCGTGAAGGTCTACAGAAAAAACACTACGTACAAGGAGACCACGCGATGGGGACTTTGTTGGCACCAGATGAAAGCAATTCAACTAGAATTTAGGATTTCAAATAATGGTTTGGGATGTGTTCGGAACTCGATGAGCACAAATCAAATATGCAAATCTCATAAAAATGTCATTCCAGACT
>JBDJHY010146986.1:0-12993 GCA_039654485.1 Withania somnifera | reverse complement strand
TTTTTTCTTCATAATTTTCCTGGTTTACACCTCTTCATTTTTCTTTTACATGCTTTATTTTCTCTGACTTTCATTTCAGCTTCTTCGCCTGCTTTGTGATTGTCAAATTAATTAATATTTTAAAATTAAAATTGATTTGTATATCAAGTACCAGATATTTTTTTGATTATGGATGTCCGTAGGATTGTAATAGCTTAAGTGAAGATCGGGATGATCAAAAGAATTTTCAGGAAATTACTCAAGAGAGTCTTTTTAGGTTTTCACATACATCCAATTAACTTCATGTGATGCTTGCTTTTTTCATTTTGCTATTGATGTTACTCTTTTTAGCAAATAGTGGCAGTAAAATACAAGACCCCTGACTATGTTCACATATTACAAGATTGTAGGCACCTTCTTTCTCGCATATTTGTTGCCAAAACAAATGAAAATTTAGATACTACTGTATTAATGGCTCCTTGAAACTTGAACTTTTTTCAAAGTGAGAGAGAATCAAAACTAGTTAGAGGGAAAATAAAGTGATATCTCAATTTATGGTAATTATGATTTTGTAAGTGTTCCTATATTGTAGTGACAGTTTGCATTTGTAATCTTATCTTTGACCTTGAGAAAACTTGAATCAATGTCTCTTTGTCATCTTTTTAAACATTCAACATTATGAAGTGTGTATAAGACTAACATGTAACATATCATAAATAAAAAATATATGCATTGAAATTAAAATTTCATCTTTCATTTCTATGTTCCCCAAGTTCTTACCATAATTTTTTTTGGGGAGGGGGGGGGGAATGAGAAAGTTATAACAGATTTTGAGGAGGAGATTGGGGCTTGTCTTATAAGCAAGTTTATTTTGTAGAGAGTCACAATCAAAAAAATTAAGTCGCACCCATGGTTTTTGAAGAATTTTACTAGGGAATTGAAATAACCAGCACAAGCAACTTATTATATAATTGGAATTGTGATATTTTTGCTTCAGAGTGTGGAAGAGATCATAAAAATTATGGAGGAGGCAAAGTCCCCTCCACCAGTTTCGTATTCAGTCTCAGGTTTTGTCTAAGGAGGTGTAAAAGAAGAGGAGGAGAAGGAAAGAGATGTATAAGAAGCAGTGGAAGAGGAGGGCAAGGAAGAAGAAGATAAATATGATAAACAAGTGAAACAAGCACATAAAAACTTAGGGGAAATTCATCTCACCCAAGCGTAAATCATCTTCCTTGCTCGAGGAGAATTGTGGACAAACACATAGGCCTATTTATGTGTTTCTTTAGCTTGTAGAAGCTATTAAGGTGTTTGACATTCCATGGTTGTGTAAATGTTGTTTCAACTAGCCTACTTCATCTTTTTTGCTTGTAGAAAATTAATAGCTTTTAAGTGTGGCATTCAATGGTTGGGAGAAGTTTTTTCTTTTGAGTGTGGAACTTAAAAGAAGTCTGTAAATTTTGAATTTTAAGTAGCAGGCTTGTAGATTATATTTCCATGAGATATAAACATATTGTTGTACTTGAATTGAAACTTAAATAATCTTAAGTTACATCCCACAAGAGACTTTGGTAAATTTTGTTGTACACCTCTGGATATTTGCTGAGAATCTGCATCATGGTCTTAGTGGTCTTCCAGTCTTATTTACTTTTTCTAGGTTTTTTATTTAAAATTGAAAAGAAGTACTGAACAAGACAGTAGAACGTGTAACTTATATATAAAAGAATATTAATATGAAAATGGTATAATCCTAATTGTTACTTGATGTTTTACAATGTAGTCTTGGGGTTTCTAGCTTTCTCTCTATGCTATTACAATTTTTAGATATTTTTTCAATGTCGACAGTAAGGATTACCACACAATTAATCATTTTAGTTCTTCTTTTAGTCTAAAATATAACTTGGGAATTAGAATAAAGCAGATTGTTAGTGAAAGCAACGATTGAGACAAAATATTATTTTTCCTAATCTTTTCTAGGTTTTTCATTTCTCTATTTTAGTATTTATAGACTTCTTTATCAACTCTTTTTGTAGCCAAAATATGTATCTTATAAGTAATTTTATTTGTTTGAAAATGAGGTCAGCTGTTGAATGTTGGGTCTGTGCTCAAGCACGAGCCTCAATCCCCTAGTAATTCTAAGAAGTACCTTGACAATTTTCTCATGTCGTATCCTTGAGGTGATCTTATTTGCAAAATTTCTTATGCTTATGGGCATCTCATCCCCAAAATTTTCCATCTTTTACTTCTTAGGAATCAAAACCAAATTGGTGTGAGTAAGTAACTTGGTAGTTCTTGTCCACAATAAGAATCCTTCACCATATTTGTTATGTCTTCATTTATTGTATTCCATTAACTTTGGAAAAAGAGACCTGAAAATTATTTGGTCCACTAGCACTTTCACCATTGAGTACAAAAACTACCTTATTGACTTCCTCCTCTGTTGGCAGTCTCTTATTTTCTGATTATTTTTTTTGATATTTTTCGACATTGAGATATCAATTGGATGATCATTTTCATGAAATTGATCCATAAAAATATTATCTGTTTTCTCTCCAATATTCAAAAGGAAGGATATAATGTCCCCCTGCCTGGTCTTGATTTATGATATGTGCAGTTTCCTTCTCTTCCCTTGAACATAAATATAAAAAACTTGGCATCCCTATTCCCATATTGAAACCATTTTATACCTTCTTTCTGCTTCTAGTATTCCTCTTCTATATATAAGTATTTTTTTCAAATCTACCTTAGCTTTCTTTAGGACTTCCACGTTGGTTTTAGTTGGAATAATCTCTATCTGGGCTTCCTTTTCTTTAATGACATCCTCCATTGTAGCTATATGTTAAAAAAATCCCAAATGTGCTCCTGCTCCATAATGCTAAAACATCTTGACTTTCTTCAACTTTGCTTGGACTATTGTGAAAGGTGAGCCTGTGCTATTTCTTGTCTAGCACTCTTCTATTATTCTCTGAAAATTTAATACTTGGACAAAAAATTTAGAAATGTGAAGGTTTTGGTGATTATTTCTTATTTTGTATTACATAGAACATGAAGTGAGGTATGATCAGAACCGCCCTGATTAAGTGGTGCACTTCACTATCTAGTAGCCTAGTTATGAAGTCACTGTTTGCAAAGACTTTATCCAATCTCTCTAAAATAGATACATCTCCTATTCTTCCATTTTACCAAGTATAACCCTATAAATTTAAGCTCTTATAGAATACAAGAATTGATGCAATGAGCAAAGTTTTTTGTTTCACTTTGAGTGACAGGAAAAACTCCTAAATTTTATGACTCTTCCAAATTTGAGTTGAAATCCCTTCCTACCATCCAGTGTCAATGACCTGTTCTTACAACCTCTTTCATATCTTCCCACGATTCTAGTCTTTCCAAGGCATTGCATTTGTCATAGACAATAGTCACTTTAAAACTCTATGAACTAACTGTGATTTGTTGGGTTGTGTCAAAAAGGTACTGACTTTACCACTTCTCATCCTAAAATATCCACATCTATATGAGAAATTTCTTTGTCATTTTGTTTCCTTAATCTTCTTTTATAACTATTTAACTTTGTTGGACTTTGAAAAGGCTAAAAAAGAGTTATGAAAGAGTATCTATGTCTTCTATTCAGATCCACTAATCTCTCAAAAGCATTTTGAAATCTGAACAACTTGATATTCCAAAATAAAACCTTTTTAATCATTTATCAAGTCATATGGAAGACCACTTTTTGCTCGTTGTATTGATTTGTGAAGGTCCAGGTGTGACATTCTTTTTCTTCTTCTGCCTTTCTTTTGTCTGACCTATCCGCCTTGGTGACAGATCTCCATCTTTTCCTATATGATCTATGTTTACCACTAAATTATCCCCTTTCTCTGTATCCTACCTGAACTGAATTTATTTCTGTGTCATTTTATCAAGGTATTATCGACATTTGTTGTTTAGTTTTAGTGTTTTCAGCATTAGTAGATGTCCCTGTATCATTATCATTTACCTCCTTCTTGTTATTGTTGACTATTGTTTCCTTCTCTTTGTTGAAACTATTTGTTATTTGTGTAAGTACTTCTTGGGGAATAATTTCTTTACCAGTAAAGCTTGCATCTTTCCCATGGTTTCTCTCTAACTTCTTATTATTTTCTTGATATTTTGTATTATCCTGTGAATTCGCATGATTTTCTACATCCCGACCTCCTAACCGACTACTTTCTCCTATGTTCTCATTTATACCCCAGTCACCCTGATGCTTTTGAGTTGCTTACCCTTGGCTATTGATATCTCTCCCTGCTTCTAGCTTTTGTGTTCTAACTTGACTTTCCTCCATCTTTTGATTCTATGTGTTTTGATCATTGTTTACTCCTCCATACTGTTCAACCTCTAAAGCTCCAAACTGGTTTATTGTCATGATCTCTCGTTCATCCTTTTGAGAGTGTCTGGGGTTCCAGACTTGATCTTGTCTCCCCCTTTGATGTAGCCTTCCTCTTCTCCTATGCCCATTTCTCTGCCTCTGCTCCTTAAAGTTATTTGGTGTCTTGAAATTTCTCTTTCACTTTGAGCTCTAGTGTATTTTCCTCACCTTGCTTAACTTCTCCAGAATTGCGTTCATTAACATAACTTTCTCAATATTTTCCTTGCTCTCTCCTTCTTTTTCTTCCTTATCTTCTGTAGGGTACAACTCTGGATGTAACATAAAATAATCCTTCTCATTATGACCTTGTATCTTACATACTTTGCAATACTTCACGATATAATCATAGTTGATGGTGATCTATTTCTCATTATTCTTTTCAGTCTTCATCCTTATTTCAATGTTTATTATTTTTTTAAAATCTCCTAACAGGTCCACCTCTACTTTAACCCAAGCACAACTTGACTAGTTTTATTTTATGTTGCCGTATCAATTTGGAAAGGCTTACCCACTGCTGCTGCTAATAAGAAAATTGCCTATTTCCCAAAGAAGTTTGGTAGAAGTTCTGGAAAAGAAATCCAGACTACAGCCCTAGTAGTTTTTTCTTCTGGATCAAAAAGAGGCTCCACTTTAAAGTTTCATCAAATAATTTCAGTACTTGTGTGTGATGTAGAATTGTGGCTTGGAGAGTAGATTGACATAGTCTTCCATGAGTGAGGCATGCATGAACGCGTATCTATTGCTTAATAAATCAATTTTGACTTCTATCTTTAGATCACATTGTTTTGGGATTAGGTGTCTTAATTTTTGTTTTCCCGACCATCCATAGGAAAATTTTCCTATGACTGTGTATTGTAGTTCCTCGTTAACAATCATCTGCTTACTCCTCTTCTTCCCAACTAATTCTATGCTCTTCATGTAAATACAAAATTTATTTTATAGATATTGGTCTTTTTCATTTTGATGAGGTGTTTTCAAAGTAGGAACATAGAATAATTGTTTTGTAGTAATTGTTACTATGAGGAAGTTGCCAGTTTCCATCCTTGGGGATGGCCGGTGCCCCCGGCGACCATGCGTGGTGGTGAGATCTAGGCAAAAGTAGGATTTTGGTGGCTTAGAGTAAAGAGCCTTTTTTTAAATTAAACCAAGTCTACATAAAATTGTTATTGCCTATCGGATAAAAATAAAAAAGAGTAAACTATATAAAATTTAGTATTATAGATCCTAATTTCTTCATATATCAATAATTTATAAAATTATATTTTTTCCCAAATATATCAGATATATAGAAGTCGATACATCTTAGAAGTATTGATTATGTATCAGATACATACCAGATAGACATCTTAAATATAAGTTGATACATTTTTAGTAATACATATAGGTAGTTACATACAGTTAACCGCTGATATATCTCTTATAAATATTACTAATACATTAGTTGATTAGTTAGTGATACATTACTTATGCATCATGTGTGATATCTGGTGTATATCTTAATAATTTGTGGTTATGACTGATATACTAGATTAACAATTATTGGTATATTACTTATAACTGATGTGTAGTTAATGAACTTTATCATATATTAATTATAACTGATACATTGTGAATGAACTTTATGTTTCTGATTCATTGTATAAAAATAGATACATACTGAATGAATTTTATTTCAAAAATACATTTTAGAATAAACGAAACCAACAAATGAATCTTATATTACTGATACATTATAGAGTTATGAAACAAATTAGGAAAAAAACTCCACCATCGTCGAGCCAGTGTCGTTTTCCCGGTTGCCAACTGCAAATCACCAAAAAATAAAAATCAATAAAAATTAATCAATTCTCCAATAATTCAAGGCAACACACATACACTTACGTTAACCTCTTGAACTTTACGGATCGTGAATAAATGAGGAGACTCATCATTAGAACCATTAGGAAGATTAAAATATCAAGAGCGAGAAGTATTAGAAGCATAGTTGACAAGCACAGAAAGTACTAATACTATTGTTGATGATCTCTTTCCTTGATGCCGATTTAACCTACTTTTAGTCATTGATTCACTAAAATTTTCACCAAGACCGTAGACTGATCAGTTTATTATAGCATTCGTTTGACAAACAAAAATATATACATGATTAAATTATTAAGATAAGAAAACTCCAAGAAATTATTTTGAGGACGAAAGTTCACAAAAATTCGATCATACTTAGATTTTAATCTAAGTTAATCCCTTACCATCTCTACTAAACAAATTAGATCCATATCTTATGTCAATTCGAGTAAAAACCAGCCCATACCAGCCTAGCCCACCACAACATTTAGATCTAATATAAAATTTATTTTTTCTCATCTTTTTAGCATAATTTTCTCTCATATGAAACAGCTGCATACTTTTTTTTTCTTAAGACAACAATTCAACTTTCCCTCCTCTTAAAGTAGAATGGCTTTACCATTTTTAGCTAAGTCATTTCCTCACTCTTGCATATTCAAATTCTATAAAAAGCCAATTTTTTAAATATATTTGTTGACCAAAATTGCTGCAATTATGAAGAAAAAGACGATTTTATTGATCTCTCTTCTATCACAGGCCGTGAACGTAAATTTTGAATTTCAAATGGCTTTGTCGTTCTTCAAATCTTTCTCGAAAAGTGATGAAATTCTATTTTTTTTATAAATACTCAGCATCAAAAACCTAAAAGACACATTTTGTACTCTCAAGAATGACTTGAATCACAAAAATTATTTACTTTTTCTACTGCCTATTTTCTTAAAAAAAATTAAGTCAGTCTTTCTTGATCTTTGTTCTATTTTTCCTCCCCCGAGAAGTAGTAGATCTAGACCTCAAAAACTTTCACTACTCCGTGGAAGCTCTCTGTTCATACGTAAACACTTGAATCAAAGCAGAGTCTTAATGCAAGACTCTCTATACCCATTAGAGTCATCACATCTCATCATCTTTAATTATATTCCACAACAAGAGCATAAGCGAAAATTACTTGAAGGTGTCTTTATTTGTTCTTATTTGATCATTTATTCAATTGAACTCTTTATAATTATTTATTGATGTATATGTTTCAAAATTTATTTAAGTTTTGAGATTATCTATTGAAAACTATAATTAGCATAATTGGTTATTGTTATAAAATAATAAAATAAAGACAAAAACAATATTTAGGGAGAAGAAGGAAAAGAGGAGAAGTCTTATTATTCTCTTCATAATGAATTACAATGAAGAGAACCCTCTATTTATAAGGAAAAATTAGCCTAATCTGATAAACATAGGAAATAGATATTCGCTAGAATTTATCTAACTTTACCTTATCTTAATAGACTAGGAAATAGACATTTACAATAACATAAATACTTTTATAAAACTCACCCTTGAATGTCTATATGAAAATAATGTGCCTCATTAAATCCTTAAGAATAAACCCACTGAAAAAAATCCAGTGAACGAAAAAGAGTACACATCTCTAATACATATCTTGTCTGGCTCGTTAAAAATCTTATAAGAAAAATTCAGTGGGATAAAACCTTGCAAGAAAAAAGTACAGGATCTTTAAAATACATCTTTACTGCTTCATTAAAAATCTTACAAGAAAATCCCATTAAGGAAAAACCTTGTGAGGAAAAAAAGTACAAGATCTTTAATACGCATCTTGGCTGCCTCATTAGAAACCTTACGAGGAAAACCTAGTAATATAAAACCTTTCTGAGAAAAAAAGAGTACAAACACGTATTAACTCCCCCTAATGTGAATATCAATCCAAAGACTTTAATCTTCACATCTCAATCTTGTGTATCATCTTCATGAAAGTTGCAGTTGGTATAGAATTTGGTGATTAAATCAATTATATTATCACTTAAACGAATTTGTTGCACGTCAATATCACCATTCTTTGAAGATCATGTTTGTAGAAAGATTTTGGTGAAATGTCCTTTAAATATATGCACTTCATGATCAACAAAATCTTGATAATATATGTTACCATAAACATATTTATACAACTATGCAAGTAATCTTATTTGAGTATCTCCATATAAGAGTATAATTATATCATGCCCATAGCTATAATAAGATGTATAAATACACCAATTACACAAGATATGGTACTTCAAAACTAATTCAATTCTGAAAGCTTCTCATTTCAACAAATAATCGATTGCTTTTGTAAACTCTCCAATAATATATATTTTATAAGGCTTATATATTGGTTTCCCAGAAACTCTTTATGCTTCAGCCATTTTAAATCCTTAAGAGATTTTCTCATAAAATTTTGTCATGTGACAATATCAAGTACGACATCTTTCAGTGTCTAAATTGCAAGATAATAAGCTTTATGCTTACCAAGATGCAATATTTCACTTGATAACCATTTCTACACCATCATGCTTAAATAAAAGTAGAATTCAATTCCTCATAATCTTTTACAATATTGTGTTATATTGTATAAAAAATATCATTGATAAATATATCATTTGTATCGATTCACAATGTGACATAACTTATTGAGGTCTCATAACTTCATTACTTTTAGGTACCTGAATCTCTAAGGTTTCATAAACTGTTATGTTGTATAGGCTTTTCAAGAGCACATTGCCTCCTTATTATAATCTTTTGATCCTCTCTTATTTTCAAGGATTATTATATTTGAAACTAATTGGTCTACCATACTTCATGCATGACATAGATCCTGTCCTTTAGAGGCATCCAATAGGAGCATTTGTCATTTAATATAAAATTAATTTGTACCAGTAAATGCTTCTAACATTTGACTTGAATTATCTTTTGAATGAGGATCATAATGATGATAATTCACAACATAATTCTTAACTTCTTATTATCTCCCTCTTATGTTAGGAAAACTAACATATATCCTCTATCTTCTTTATATAAAATTAATTTGGGCCAGTAAATGCTTCTAACATTTGACTTGAATTATCTTTTGAATGAGGATCATAATGATGATAATTCAAAACATAATTCTTAACTGCTTATTATCTCCTTCTTATGTTAGGAAAACTAACATATATCCTCTATCTTTTTTGACGAACCCATCTTTGTGCATCATGGATCATATACCGCACATTAAAAATAATTGAATGAAAAATATTTAATTTCTGACCCTAAACCAATTGAAAGGGGAAAACTGATAATAGTTTATCAGTCTGATTTATAGAAGTATTGTTGTATGAAATATATCATAGACCAATACATAAATTTTTTTTTTCACAAGTAATGATTTAGCTATTTATTGAAGACATTTAATGCCAAACCAGGTCGAATATAAAATCAGCATTATTAAGATTAATTGTCTTGATTAAGTAATTTGAAAATTATGTTCTTAACTCTATTATTTTGAGCAAGAAATTTTGCAAATGCCAAATAACAGGTTAACAATAAATGCACATGTAATCATTTTATAGATGCATCTTTTAACATATCACATGGTAGGTGAACGGGCCCATATTCACCTTTTATACTTTCCATAATTTAAGAGATTTATTCCCAACATTAGCTGGTTTAATCAACTTATCATGAGAATAAGTAACATAATTTTTTTTGAAGATTCTTCTAGTTCTTCAATATATGTCAAATGCTTAGTACGCATATCTTCGGAATGACACTAGTAAACTCCAAGTTTACTATGACATGTGCTATTTGCTTCAGTAAATTTCATATTTACTATTTTAAGAGTAAATTTCATAATTACTATTTTAAAGTATATCTTCTCAATTATTCTACCTCTTTAGGAGCGAGTCATGATATCTTCACAATCAAGAATATACTCGTATTTATGAGCTTTACCAAATACTATCACATTCACCCCAGTGAATGAATCTGCATTTTATTTATCAAAAATTCTCATTCTATAGGAATACGATATAATTGTTTGAATGTATATTAATAGTTCATATCCATTTAAATTAATGCTATCATATTCTCCTCATGGGATGAAGCATAAATATTTGAACGTGCCTTAATCCTATCAAATCATGATAGCTTAGAACCTCTTTTAATATATTGATTTATTCATGAGCAAATCAAGGCATACATATAATGTAGATAATCTCTCTCTAACATATCTTTTAAAGTATAATAGACTTACAAATAATTTTTTCTTTCTTAGTTATTATTATTATTAAGCTTTTCCATGCGCATATTCAATAAGTAAATCAACGAGGCCCCATATTCAATGAAGTAAATCAATGAAAATCAAAAGCATATTATTTTGTCTTGTCATCATTATATCATCACTATGGTGCATAGGACTTAAAGCCAACGTCTTATCCATATAAAGGCAGGTTAAGCCATAATTTGTAGGAACTCCAATCCAATATTTTATCATCATGGTGCATCAAAACTGTAATCAAATGTCTTATCCTCTTGGTGTGACGAATCTTGAGTTCATCATATTACCCTTAATCAATGACATAATAATCCAAAACATAACAATAAAAACTATGTCTTAATCTTTAAGAATTTTTATCGCTTTATAAAAATTTCTTACTTGAATTTAATCTAAAAAAATTATAAAGCTTTAAGCTTATACCATTTAAGAAGAATCGACAGAGAGAGCAAATCTTTTCCCAATGGTAACAACAACAAAATATGCCATTCAAGTTGAATATTATTAGCAATATAATTGCAGTAAAGAAAATAATAATATAATGATTATTTGGTAAATCACAGTATTTTAAGTCTCCAAGTTCCTGTTGTAAAGAGTTAAGTTTGTCACATGACTCATTTCAATAATGAGTCATGTTGACTTTGTCATGTGAAAATCAAAAATGATGACTAGTATTATGTGTAGCCATGTGGTTTAAGAAGAGGTTGTGTAGTGGCTAAAATTGTCAAGTGCAAAGACCAAGTTTGGTCTATAAATAGCTAGATATAAATAGTAATTTGGTGACTTTTCATTTTAAGAAGAAATAAAGAATTCTTTTTAACACTTTTCTCTTTTAGAAACTTTCCTCTTTTAATAACCTTTTGTTTTTAGAATTTATTAGTTTTGTATTGTATTTTATTTTATAACTATCTTCATAGTCCAAACCCCCCATGGTGTAAAACCAATTTTCTATAAATGGGTCTTTGTAAAAAAAAGAAATGAGAAAAATGAGAATCTTGTCCTTGTGGAATAAAACTTCTCCTTAAGACTCGATATCAACTATGAAGAAACATATTCACTGTTATGAATACAATAACGTTTCGATAGCTTATCAGTTTAGCTGTAAATGAGAATCTTGAGATATATCTCATGGATGTGGTTACAATATATCTTTATGACTCACTTTCTACTGAAATTTACATGAAAATCCTAGAAGGATTTAAATTGCCTAAAACCTATTGTTCAAGGTCTCGGAGTATGTACTCAATCAGATTACAATGATCATTGTATAGTCTAAAACAATTAGGGTATATGTGGTATAATCGACTTAGTGAGAACTTGATAAATGAAGTCATTTGTCCTTGTATTTTAATAAGAAAACGACATTAAGGTTTGTCATATTGGCCGTTTACGTTGATTACATAAATCTCATTGGAACTCCAGAGGAGGTTTAAAAGGTGATTGAGTATTTAAAGAAAGAGTTTGAGATGAAGGATCTCTAAAAGATGAGAATTTGCCTTGGTATAAAAATCAAAAATTTAGTAGACGACATCTTCATCCATCAAGGTACATATACTAAGAAAATTTTAAAATGGTTTTACATGGACAAAGCATAACCATTAAGTATCTAATGGTTGTTCGATCACTTGATGTGAATAAAGATCCTTTCAGACCTCAAGAAGAAAATGAGGAACTCTTTGGTCCGGAAGTACCATGTCTCAGTGCAATTAGTTCACTCATGTACCTTGCTAATGAAACGGGGCCTGATATAGCATTTTCTGTTAATTTTCTAGCAAGGTATAGTTCTTCCCTTATACGAAGACATTGGAATGAAGTTGTCACGACTCGATTTCTCAAATCATGTTAGCACCTACTTACCACCAGTAGGAGTGTCACGACCCGATTTCGAGATCATGATGGAACCTACTATACCACAAGTAAGAGAACCAAACCCCGTAGTCCGTAGCCGAAGTGGAGGACTACTATATTAAATCTAGAAAAATATCAAAAGTCAAATAAAATAATAGTTTTATGAAATTAATTAAGAAAGAAACAACCACCCAAAATCCGGTAACAGTGTCAAATGAACCACTAAGTACAGAATGATGAAAACTGAAATAAATATAATATCAACATGTCTCTAAAATACAATGGAGATCAATGAACATAAATATGAAGAGAAGCAGGATCAAGCTGGATGCCAAGCTCACCCTGAATCTCCAATGCGAATTATATCCAAACGAACAACGGTCTGTGTATCATGAACGAGAACCTGTACTCGAATCTGCATAAGTGCAAGTGTAGTATGAGTATAAATCACTGAAGCAACCCATACTCAGTAGGCTTCGAGGTCCTACTAAGTGCATAATAATAATAAAAGCAGTAAATAACAGAGTACAAGAAAAAGAGGTCACAGAAGCAAATAGGACAATATAGGAAACTAGCAACTCAATTACGAAACAAATGTCACATAGACAGATAGTGCTATCTAATCACA
>JBDJHY010146948.1:0-22877 GCA_039654485.1 Withania somnifera | reverse complement strand
CCAAGATACTTATTTTCTTGTATGTTAAGGAAATTCTTCATATGCATGGTGTTCCAGTTTCTATCATTTCAAATAGGGTACGCGGTTTACTTCACGGTTCTAAAAGACTATACAGTGTGAGATGGGCATGAGATGGCTTTAAATTCTTCTTTCATTCATAGACTGACGGTCAATCTAAGCGGACTATTCAGGTACTCCAGGATATGCTTCGATCTTGTTTTTTTATTTTGGTGGTAGTTGTGATCAACATTTGGCCTTAGCAGAGTTTTCATATAATAACATCTACCATTCTAGCATTCAGATAGCACCATTCAAGGTTGTATATGGTAGGCGCTGTAGATCACTGATTGGTTGGTATAGTAGTGTCGAGATTCTGCCATAAACTTCATACTTAGTTTAAGATTCTATAGAGAAAAACAAGGTTATTCTGGATAGATTATGAATAACACAGAGTAGAAAAAAAAGATATGCAAATCGCACACTTCGGCCTCTTGAGTTTAGTGTTGGACACATAGTTTTTCTGCAAGTCTCACCCATGAAGAGCATTATGAGATTTGGTCGGGAGAGGGGGAAATTTATCCTTGGATTCATTAGGCCATATGAGATTACTGAGAAAATTGGTGATGTTTCCTACAGATTGACCTTACCTCCAGATTTAGTAGTTGTCTATCTAGTGTTTCATGTCTTTATACTCCACCATTAAATGCCAAATCCCTCCTATGTACTACATGCTGAGTCAGTTTAGCTGGACGATCGGTTGACTTTTGTTGAAAAACCTGAAGCTATTATTGATAGAGACATGAGAGGTCGAGGTCTAGAGATATTCCAGTTGTGAGGGTTTATTGGTCTCATTGTCTAGCTGAGGAGGCTACCTGGGAGACGGAGAGTGATGTGTGGTCCTAGTATCCTTATTTGTTTGATACTCTAGGTACTCCTTTCTTTCATAACTTTTGCGAACGAAATTTTCTTTAGTGGGGGATGTTGTAGGTGTCTTTTAGTGCAATCCCTTAAACTTTTATGTTTCTGTAATTCCTCTGTGCTTAGAGCATACTCATAACTACCCCCAGTCCTATTGTAACTTTTGGGGATCGGTAGGTGGGCTCTCTAGCAGTTTTAATATTTAAATTCCTTTAATTATTGCTTCTTCGGGCCTTACTCAGCTTATATGAACTCATATCACCTTTTAGTTGGTTCCGTTGAGTCTACAATTTCGATTACATAAAGATTTTATATATAGATTGTTGAAATCGAACTCCATTTCTTTTCGGTTGTCCTTTTAGAACAATTTAACTATTTTTCGAACCCAGCGTTCTCTGTGTTCGCAGGCTAGTGGCTGCGTTCATGGAGTATTAGTTAGAACATCCCTCCCCATTTACGGTGGGGGTGTCTCATCCTTGAAGAACCACTTGGAAGCACTATTATGTTGCCTGTTCTTCATTTTAGGATGAAATTTCATGAAACTTTCTCTATTTCCTCCATAAATTATCTTTTAAATTGATCATAAAAGAGTTTATTTTGTGTTTTTACTATGTAAAATTATATCTTGGTGGTTCTATGATTAATTCTATCGTATCTTGATTTCTCTTTTGTTATAAAGTTTCCTATATTACATAAAGTTCCAAGGTGTATTTTCTTCATTATATCTATCAGATTGATCCCTATTTTGTACCATATATTCCATGAGATGTGCTCTACGAGTTGGTGTCCATATTATTTTTTTCAAAGCTACTAGGGTTTGTGGACTCATTTTTAGTTTGAATTTCAACCCTACTATTTCTCTAGAAATATGGGTCTTATATTACTCATCTTAATGTGTGGGTTATGTTTTTTCTATCTTTGTGCGATTTTGATCTTCGTTCGTGATTCTTCGAATATTTCAGCTTGTTTTTTGAGGTTATCACCAGAGTCCAAGTAGGCTATGGCTTAATGATTTTAATTAGGTATTTTGTATTGTATATTCTTGGTAAATTTCCATCTCAGGGTTGGGTTATTCGTTTGGATCCCCATTACAGTTGTTATCTTGGACTACAATCTATATTGTTGGTCTTGTTATTTGTGATACATCCCTAGGGCTACGAGGCCCTTATTGCGTGTTTTACGCCGACTCTGGAATGTAGTTGAGGTTGGTAGGGAATTGCACTAGTTATTGGAGCTTAATAGCTATCCCCTGGTGTATATTTGTGGCTTTAGGGTCGATCTAGGAATGCTAATTGTTATATATTTCGAGCATGTATTGATATCTTAAAAGGAAAGTTTGTTTTCATAGAATAATAATCAGAAATTAACTTTCTATTAATATATGGTATATTTCCATGACTGTTGGGTGGTATGGAGATATTTCCTAACATTAACTAAACCTATTTTCTCACTATTATTATATTTTTTCTAGATTTTGCCGACATGGCGACAGTTTATTTTTACTAAGATTTAGATTTGCCTACATGGCTAGACTCGAGATTTTCCATTGAGTTATGATATACGGGCTAAGACTGAGTTTTGGCATTGGCTGATGACTATGCCCTAGTTGACTTTTTAAGAGGGTTTTGCCCTGCGGACCTAGGTTATTATGCCTTCGGCATAAGGTGCAACTAGGGAAGGGGTATGCAATGGAGTAGTGCTATACATTTTGAGTCCTCCATGGGTCCTACCTCGCATACCTTTTCCACTAGAGGAGGAGCATGAGGGGTTACTATTGGGACATATTTACTTTCCAGCACCCCTTTTCACTGCATTCTTTGTGCTTGAGTGTACTTTTAGGCTTACGAGGAGGGGTTCTTCATTAGGTTACTTGTATGCTTGGTTGTACCTGGCGGTAGTATGGGATACCGGTAGGTGTGGTTGATAGATAGGCCTTGTTTGTTGTCTTTCAGAGGATACCGACTACCTTTTGTACTTTAATAATTGATAGATTAGCTAGTATTTTGATTTTATCCCTTTCTATGGTCTTTTACTATACTAGTTACGTTGGAGCTCCAGGTACAAGTCACGTTGGTCATGATTTTCTTGTGACTCAGGTCTTATGTGTTTTACACTGATAGTTGTCCTCCTTTCATACTTGTTAGCTAATATTGAGACTATTCCCCCTTGTTTGTTATTTGATCGCACATTAACTTTTTCATGCTTATTATGCCCCAATCACCTATGATGTCTACTAGGTACTCATTATTTTTATACTCACGCTACACTTCTGCATCTTTTTATGATGAAGGTCCTAGAATGAGTCAACAAGGTGAGAGAGATCATGCGAGATAGACAAGCGATGTCCAGAGATACAGTGAGCAGTTGGGGTTCTTGCTGACCAGTTCTCCTTCTACATAGAGTTGTCCTAGTTTTGGCCTAGGATGGTATCTTGTAATTTTTTCCCCATTATGGGTTGTATTTTTGTACTGTTCTGTGTATATATTCTCTACAACCATGGTACCAGGTTTTGGGGAGTTACTTTATGTTATGTATTTCTGTTTCCTCTTCTCCTTCTTCTTTTTCTTCTCTTTTCTATTTTCCTTTTGGTACTCGGTACAAGCCCACCGCTCAACACTCTGGGATAAGGTTAGGTTTGTCTTCAGGTGGGATATAGAAACCATCACAACTCTATTTTCAGATTGTGAAAATTGTACAAGAACAAGGGTGATATTCATAATTGCAACAACTATAGGGGGTATGAAGTCAATAAGTCACGCCATGAAGATTTAGGAGAGAGTACCAGAGTTGAGGTTGAGAAAGATTGTGAATATCTCCAGGAATCAGTTCGGTTTCATAAAAGGGCACTCGATTACAAAATTCATTCATATTGTAAGGAGATTGATAGAGAAGTATAGGGAGAGGAAAAAAGACTTTCTCATCGTGTTCATTGATCTTGAAAAGGCTTACTACAAAGTCCTCAAGAAGGTTTTATGAATGTGCTTGGAGGCTAGAAAGAATATGATAGTGTACATTAGGTCGATTAAGGACATGTACAATAGGGCCACGACTCGACTTACGTTTGTGGCAGGAGACTAGGAGAACTTTCCCATATTAATAGGATCTCACTGAGGATTGAACCTTAGTCTTTATTTATTTTCCTTAGTGATGAATGTATTGACACAGTAAATTCACGAAGAGCTTTCATAGTGTATCTTATTTGAAGATGACGTAGTTTTGACTGAACAAGACCTGTAATGTAGTCAATGCTAAGTTGGATTTTTGGAGACAAACTCTTGACTCGATAGGCTTTAGGCTAAGCCAAATCAAAATAGAATATTTGTAGTGCAAGTTCAGTGAGGTGACCATTCAGAAGAGAGATAGTCCAAGTATGTTGGTTCTATGATCCAAAAAAATAGTGAGATTAATGAGGATGTCACTCATCAAATTGGTACAACACGAATGAAATAGAGGCTCACATTCAGAGACTTGTATGATATAAAGGTACCCCATAAGATGAAAGACAAATTCTATAAAGTGCTGATTAAACCAACTATGTTATATGTGGCAGAGTGTTGGTCAAGAAAGAACACTCATATTCAAAAGATGAAAGGTGGTGGAGATGGGGATGTTGTGGTGGATATGTGGGTTAACCAGGAGAGATAGGATTAGAAATGGGGTTATTTGAGACAAGTTGGGAGCAGTTTTGGTGAAAGTCAAGATGCGGGAAGAGAGGTTGATATGGTTCATACATATGAATTGGAGGGGCATTTATGCTTCAATGCGGAGGTATGAGAGATTGATTTGGATGGATCCAAATGAGATACAGGTTGGCCAAAAAAATATTGAAGAGAGGTGATTAGGCAGAACATGGAGTAGATACAGCTTTCCAAGGACATCGCCTTAGATAGGAAGTTATGGAGGATGCGTATTAAGTTAGAAGGATAGTAGGAAGGATTGAGCCCTGGTTAGTATATAGGAGTGATTTTTTGATAGTCTTGCTAGGATTCATTATGTTACACTTGTTGTGTCTTATTTTTGAATTTTTGGTGAGGTTTGTTACTTTGGTTAAAGTGTTTGTAGTATTATTCTGTGATAGTTTTGTTTCTGGTACTCTTTGTTGTTTTTAGTACTATTTGTTGCTCCTGTACTGTGTCCTTTTCTGATTATCTTTTTTTCTAAGCTGGGGGTCCATCAAAAATGGTCTCTCCACCTCACTACCTCTGAGGTAGTGGCATGGAATGCATCCACTTTACCTTCCCCAGGCCTCACTTTCTCCAAATATACTGAGTTTTTTGTTGTTGTTGTTGTTGTAAGTCCTTGAATTTTTATTTTTCTTTACCTTTCTTCTTGTTCTTCTCTTTCTCTTCTTATTTGTTTACATATATTTTTCTTAAATCAGGCCCGATGCTAATCTTAATTTTGGCGCTCCACTACCTACCTGTTGAATTTCCTTGGTCTCATTCAACTATACAATAAGAAAAAAAAGTTGTTGATCACCTTATGATATTTTTGGTGACCAAACAATATTCAATTACTTAATCAGAGAGTATCAAAAGGATATAAGAAGAAAATCTTCCAAGAATATTATATTAACCTGAAAGGATTTAATCTGGCCAACTCGCTAAGCATGTGTGAGAGAATATCTATGTTTAAGGTTCTTGGTACCTTATCTTCATAGACATGCCTTAACTTTGATGGTTTATAATTTCAAGATTCGTACTACTGAACTTACTGTATTTTTTGAAATATTTATAAGTTTAGAATTTAATATTTATTGAAATTTAAATGATTATTTGTCAGTGTACATCTATATTTCGTATCAAAGATATTGATTTTAGTTGAATCTATTGCACAAAGGTTGTTTTGCCTCTGTGGACAATTATATCTCTTAGAATAAAATAAGGTACACGAAGCCGAAAAGCCCCTACTTCAACAAGATCCCACTAAGAAATAGAAAAACCTATTAATTATGCATGAATGCTATATCAACTTTTGTTTTGCTAGGTCCATAGCTTAAAAATCTCACTTTCTTACTACACTATGAAGCTATTCTAAGGGTGGGGATTATCGGAATCGTGTCGGGATGAACGGGGATGAATCGGTGCCGGACCAGACCGGGATTGTCCAAACCAGGTTACTACTAGTACTAAGCCGAAAAACTGGTACGTGACCCCGGTCCTATCCCATCCCACTACGTACCGAGTTGGATCATGACGGGTAACGAGGCAGAGTTTTCTTTTTAATTTTAGATTTATTAAATATTTTCATTTTGTAATTATTGTAAGTTAACTTTATGAAGTTTTTTCTAGTTTTTCAATTAATGATTTTATAACTTGTAAGTTTAATTTATTAAAATATCTTTTAAACTTTAATTTTTTTACATTTGAATATTGAAATTTTAAAATTACAAGTTGTAAGTACTATTTAATAGATATAAAAATTTTGATGTTTTTAAAGTTGAAATTGATATAGCATATAACTTATAAAGTTAGTAAGAATTTTTGTCTAAATGTTTTCTAACTTTATAAGTTTAGTTTATCTAACTTGATAAGTTGTCTTTTCTAAGTAAATATAACTTTATATTCTTTAAAGTTTTCTAACTTATTTTTTCTAATGTTTTTTATAACTTTATAAGCTTATTTTTTCTAACTTTAAATTTTTTTAAAGTTTCTAGTTTATTTTTTTAAGTTTTTTCTAACTCTCTATGTTTACTTTTTCTAACTTTACATTTTTTGAAGTTTTTCAGCTTTTTTTTTTTCCAAAGATTTTTCTAACTTTATTGAACTTTACATTTTTTAAAGTTAATAAGATTTGAATTCATAACTTAAAAGATGAAAATATATTGACAAAAAAACTTAAAAGTATAAACAAATGATAATAAATCTTAATTTTATTGAAAATTATAGTACAATTTACAACTATTTGTAGAGGACCTAATTTACACAGACACTTTTTAGGAAGGTTTCTGTTTCAACTAATGCTCGAATATCATATTAAAAGTTGTATAGTCTAGAAAAACTTTTGTCCAACTCTTGTAACGATCGAGGGTGATCAACGGATGGTCTTAATAAATTTTGCAAACAATCTTCATGTTTCATGTCGTCATCACTATTATTACCAATTACCAAATCTATATATTCTTCGTATTGTGAAGTTAATCTTGATAGTCCTTTGTTTCATTGGTCGGCATTGATCCAATCTCTAAATAGCACCAAAATTTTGAAGTTGTCTTCTGCTAGTGAATATCAATGTTCTCTAATTTGAAATCTCTCAGCGTTGAAAGTTAACTCTGAAGCTACTGATGTCCGTTGAATAGCTAGCATGTCCTTCACCATCTTGTTGAGTCTTAAAAATTTATTTGCCGAACCCTCCACCATTTCAAAACATGTAGTATGTCTTCACTTTCCGCAATATTATCGAGTCCCTGGTGTAGATAGTCATCAAAATCACATTTATTAGAAGAATCAATATCAAGATGAGACTCCATATTACTATGAAAATCTTGTTTAGACCTACTACTTTGTGGGTCGTCAACATTATTTTTTTGTAATGCACAATACTTATCATACATTTTCCTAGTATGTAATCTAATGCTATTTTGACAAGTTTCCAAATGTGATTTTTCATATGGTTGATACCTTAATTTTTATAAATGTATTTAACTAATGCTTTTGCACCAATTTTTTTATATCCAGGGTTAAAAAAAATAGCAGTTAAATAAATTTGTGGGATAGAAAAAAAATAATTTTAAAAATTTTCAATTGTAACTTCAACAGACTCTTCAAATAATAATTTATCTTTATATTCAGCAAAACGAGTTGTAATATTAAATACTTGTAATAAAATTTCAGTAATAGTAGGATAATACAAACCAAACAAAATGTCCGCGACTTTAAAAAATGTATTGAAAAAATGTTACTAGTTCATTTATATTATCCTAATCATCATCCGTAATTTTAAATTTGGGATTAAAAGTATATTTATTAAAATGCATAGTAATAGAATTTCTATATTTATATGCAACCTCAAACATTTCATAAAAAGAATTCAATCTTGTTTTAACATATTTTTTAGCATTTCTATAGGAAAATTCTACAAGCTCATAGAGTTTCTTTATGATTAACTTTACTACTTTTATGCATATGAAAAATTCAAAAACAAACATTTATCAATTTTTTCACTACTATTTTTAAAGAATCTCATACCATCATTCACAATCAAATTTGAGATATGTGAAGCACATCTAACATGAAATGCATCTGGTAAAATTAGAACAATTCTAGCTTTTGGCATATTTATGGAATTTAAATTAGAAGAAGCATTACTAAACAAAATACTAAGTACTTTATTACAAAGACAATAAGAATCCAAAACTTCAGCAACTGCATTAGAAATATAAGCACCGCTTTTTTTCTGTTCACAAATTTTATAACCAATAATATATTTTTCTACAAATTTCAATTATAATCAACCCAATGTACAGTAAAAGTTAAAAGATAAAAAAAATTCATACTACAACCCATATTAGTGGTAATGGAAACTCTATAATTTATTAGTTCAAAATATTCATGAATCATTTGACAATATTGTTCATGAAAATTAAATATATCTCTTTTTTCCATACTTCTTTAAAGACCTTATAACTCGGATTAAATGTAACCCAAATATATGTAGGAAAAACAGGATATTCTTCAAAATTAAAAGACAAACCACAATAAATAATTATTTTAGCAAAATGTCAACGATCATGATCGCTGCTTTAGGGCCATTGTGCAAAAGGGCCAGCGGTGTTTGAACGGTCTAGTTCATTTTGAACCATGTTTGACCCTCTATACAATTGTCGAGAACCTCTAGCAGACATATCATGATCAAGAGTAACTAAATGTATCTGTCACTCCTCTTTATGCACAACTTCCAAATATCTAATCATCCCAACCTGCATTAAACCTCTATTACTGCCAGATTTATAAATCCATGTTTGTTTACAAAGATGACAAGTAGAAATAGTACTTTCTTTATTCAAAAAATAAAAATGTCAGACATGTGATTTTCTAGGACGTGCTATAGGATCCTTACCACTTCTTTTTCTTTGAGAAGTACAGGGAGTACTAGCTCTAACCTCGGGCTTAAGTTCACTCGGAGCCTGAGTAGATGGCTTTGGTAGCGGGATTAGGACTAGTCAATGTGTCATCTAAATTTTTTTTACGTTTACGTCTATGTCTACTTCAACTTCTTCATCTAAATCCTCTTCAAAATTATGGTAGCTTCTCCCAAAAGATTCAGGGGAAATATGAGTATCAGTATTAATTTCTATGGGTACATTTTGGAGAGAGGCCGAATCCGTTTCATCCACATGCGTCAAATTATCAGTATTAAATTTAATTAAAGGAACTTGAGGTTGTTGTGAAGAATATCTAGAATCTATCATCCTTTAAAAAAAAATTGAAGCACTTTCCTTCTTTTCGAAACTTTTTTTAGTCGAATCCATAATATAATAAAATTAAAATTAAATCAGTGAATTCAACCAAGAAATTGATAAATAGTAAATGTGAAAATTATATAATAATATTAGAGAGAGGAACGAATGTAACAAATGTCTGCCTAAAAGAAGACGTAAATAATTGAGAATTAATAAATTGATGACGAAAGTTGAATAAGATTGCTCCTTTGAAATTCATCAAACTAAGCTTCTAAGCATCATATAAAAAATAAAAATAAAATTAAAGAATTATAAATTTGAGTTTTGGGAAAGGAGAATACAGAATTTGATAATTGAGAGTAGAAAATCGAGAAAGAATGAGAAATTAGAGAGAATAAAATATTTGATGAGTAAAATGAGGTATTTATAGGATAAAATGGGTTAATGGGGTTGGGGGGGAGGGAACGACTATATAGCCGTTGGTATTAATTAAAAAAAAACTAAAAATTCGGCCACCGACCGGGACAACCGAGTCAGACCAGGACGAACGGGGATGAACCGGCCCAGAATAACCGGTACAAGACCCCGATCTCATCCCGGTTTGAAACCTGGTATATAACAAGCCATCCCATCCCTGTACCTACAGGACCAGGCTGGGATCAGGATGGACCGGGATGGGTCCGGAACGGTCCCGGTTCATTGCACTGCCTAGCTTCTATTCTGAGACGAGTTAAAAGTGAATTATCAACACGCAAGAACTTGTCACCAAGTAGTTGTTGTTCCTAATGAAGCTCGAAGTTAATAATAGTTAAGATGAACTTCACAGCTGACTGAAAAAATCAGAAGAATAAGAAACAAACCCATGATCACCGGCAGCTTCATCATTATCTTCTAGAAGGGGCGATTCATTCAGATCAAAATACAGAATTCTGGCCCCATTAGTACTTTTTCTAATCATAGAAGAAACTTGACTTGATGATTATGAGAGTACTGGATTATCGTCTTTTGTGATACTAATATACTTGCATTCCCTTGCGTTTTCCACAAATCATTTTGAATCTTCAGCTGAATTTTGAATAGCAATATTGAACTCATTTTACTTGCAGAAGTAGAAAATACTGTATTTTGGTGAACATCTTGTATGGAACCCAAATCTTTTAAATTCATCATCTTCCTCTCCTTTCTCTTTATCCTCTTCATCTGACAAATATTATTTGTGCCTTCAATTCTGAAAGCAGTTTTCTCAGTTGTCGTCTTCTTAGTTCCAGTATTCTTGTATCTATATGAATTGTTGTTCATTATTTCCAAATCCTCCGTAACTATACCTTGCTTATGGGCGCTACCAGTAAGGACAGATTCGAGTGAATCTCCATAAGCTAACAGCATAAAATATTGTACGACATCATGTACTTGTTGCTCTTCTTCTGATGAACGATAATCATGAATAATCATGACCAACCACCTCTATCCTTAGATAAATCAGCAGAAGAAGTTGATGAATCTTTCAGATGATCACTCATGTTGTTGTTGGGAGGAGGAGGCTGAATTCCTCTTCAATCTCTATCAGAATGGCACCTCATGTGTCCAAATAATGATTCATCGATGGGAAATTCTTACCACAAACTGAACAAGTAATTGGTGGTTGATTCTTCATGCTATTCTTCTTTCTCAAAATATCAACGTCTCCCGACTCATCATCTTTTTCTTTATGCTTATGTAGTTTTCGTTCCTTGTAACAGGAAATATTGGGTTGATTCAAACTTTTTTCTTTTTCCCAGAAACGAACTCTTTGTTAGCATCTTGAAGGTGAATTCTCATGTGGCTTCCTAAAGCTTTGCCTGAGCTAAGCCCTTTGTTACACACATGACAAATCCTAATACTATCGTTGATCATCTTCTAAAATCTGACCTTTGTGTTAGTCTTCAAACCCAAAATTATGCTTATTGTCGTCGTAGTTGTGATCTTCTTTTACTTCTTCCTCTTTAGGAATCTTCAAATTTATCCATAGTGATCCGCCAGGTCCACGCAAGCGGGAGGATCTCTGTTGGTGTCCACTGATCATTGACTGCGATTGATGTTGTTGATTATCCACCATGGGAAACAGTATCCGTTGTTTACCAGGTATCTTTGCAGTAGTACTAGACGAAATTACTAATGATCTCGTTGAGTAGTTGCAAGATATATAGTGAATGGTTAGTTTGAGAGAGAGAGAGATGAAACTTGGTAAAATTACCTGTTGGTCTTGTTAGACTATTTTAATATTTTGATATATTATATTATATGTTTTTTTATGGTGTATTTATCTTGTTTAATTTGTAGCATTTATCAATCAATATTAGTGGCTAACTTTTACTAGAATTTTAAAAATTGCATATTTTGTGCAGTTTTTTTTTAGCTTGTTAAAAGCATTTTATGTCACTTATTTCATTGGAATTAATGTGTAATATTTATTGATCATTGGTGGCTGAAATAGTTTTTAATTTATTGATGAAATGATTATATTTTGTCTTAAAAACCATTATAACCTAACTTTTTATTCACCATTATTTTCCTCATTTCTTTTGTAACCTATGAGTCATTTATCTTCCTATATTACTACCCCTAATTCATCCTACTTAATTCTTGAAATACTGCACCACCTATAAATAGTGGTAGTTTTGCATTGTTTTGATACACAAGAAAATAGTGAATACATAAAAGTTAGTAAAACAAATAGTATATTCTTTGAAGAGAGTTGCTCTTTTTTTTTTGAGCTTGAGACTTAATTCTTTTTTTCAAAGTGTTGAGTTATTTTTCAGTAGATTGTTGTGTCATGGAGGGGACAAATCAATAAGATTGTTATTGTACTAGTTAAAACATTTGTTGTTGTAGGCTTGAATCTCCTTAAAATAGCGAGACACCTGCGCCTCAATTTGAAAATAATTTTATTTTACTTCATTATAATTTTTCAATTGTATTATAATATTTCACCAACATTACCAATTTGAACCAAGAAAGAGGAGCTATTAGCTAACAAATAAGAAGGGGAAATTGAAAATTTGTGAGACTGATAAATCTTGAAAAGGCAGCTAAAAATATCATGTCCAACAAGGAAGATATAGTTGAAGTTGGTGGTGTATATGGGAAGCTGCAATTCATCGGCGAAAATGATGATAAAAGAAGCCGAACTGGAAAACGCTCATTTCTTAACTCTTAGGGCGGAATATGGAAATTGACGGTCACGTTCTTCTCCCCTTTGTCTCTTCTTACCCTTTTTTTTTTTTTTGGAATTCTCTCTCTTGAAATCTTCTTGGGTTGTCGGGGGTGGGGATGGGGGTTAGAAGAAATAGATTTTCATTTTGTCGAATAGTTCATTATTTAACATACTTTTGGGGACACGTACACACTGATAGGATAACTAAAAGATTATATTATCATATTATTTTTAGCATTTAAGGGTGTGTCGTAGTGGTTAATGAAGTGAGTTAAAAAACTATGAAGTCAAATGTCTCAACTTGGAATCCCAGCAGGGACAAAAAAACTTCATGATTCTTCCAATCTGTTTTAGTCTTGGTACATTTTGCTGGTGGAAGGTGACAGGTATTCGATGAATTTAGTCAAGATGTGCGAAATCTGACCCGAACACCATGATTCATAAAAAAAAATTATCAAATCATTTTAAAAATTATGCACTTAACCGATCATAATAGGTGTAATTAGTAAACTAAAAATAAGACAAATAATCTGATACAGTATACTTATATATCCTCAATGTCCACTTAATTCTATGAAAGAGTTCGAAGTATAAAGGTCAAAACACTTAATTTTAACTATGAATTTGAATAAATTTTCTCTTCGCCTCTATAGGTCGTGATAAATAAGGAGCAAATAGGGTCTTCTGTAAAGGTACGAGGAGCAAAAGATGTTTTAAATGAAAAGTATTTCCACCTGGACATTACTCTACTCTTCTTGCTCCACTTTAAAATAAACTTTTTATAGTTAATAATTATATAAAAAGTATTATAAGTCAACATAGATAATGATTCAAAATATTAAGATTGACAAATTATAATTCAAAAAACATCACATAAGTAGAGTGGAGAGAGTACATTCATATAAGTGAAAGGAAGACTGCTTTTTCCATAACACATTAAATTATATCGGTAAAACAAAAATTAAATTAAATCAGATCTTTTTTCCATATATACGTGGTCTGCTGACTACTCAGAATCATGTGTAATTGGAGAGGAAGATCCTCAAAATAATGCACGAAATCTATCATGAACAAAAAAAAAAGTTTCTAAGGTTTTTTAATGTCAATCAAGTCAAAAAGAAATTTCAATCGAGTAAAAAGTTTAATAATTTTAAATTACGTTTCACTTTTTCTCAAAAACTCCTCCTAGCTATTTCTTACTGAAGTAATCATTTCTCAATTCATATACATCTGAGAAGGGCCTAAATGTGCCTCAACTATGAAATTTAGTCTTGTATTATCCTTCGTTTATCTTTCAGGCTCAAGATGCCCTCGACCGCTAAGCTTACTTTATTTATCTTTAAGAATAATTGTATTTTATTTTAGAAAGGTTTTTTTGGTGAAAAATTCTCAGCTGAAAAAAAATTGCTTTCATACTTGGTAATTATATTTTTTGAAAAAAAAAAAGTTTGGACTTCTACAAATTGGAGACCACTCTTTTTATATCATAATGCAACAACATCCACAAGGTAGTCTTTTAAAAAAATTTGTTTAGGAGAAGATTATTCTCCCAATAAGTTTTGTACGTTTTAGATTTAGTTTTTCAGTATATAGATCAGTTGATCAAATCATATCAATAATATTTTTTTTAGTATAGTTTTCTTTGACCTCTGATTTATAGCCTTTAAAATTTGCAATTACTAGTTTTTGTATCTAATTATTTCTATCCTAACAGATGATATCAGAGTCAATGATTCAAAAATCAATGGTTCAATGGTTGAATGAGATTTAAGACAGCGTCAAGGCGACTTCAGTTGTAGCTGTAAGAAATTTGATGATAATGAAGATTTTGTTCGAAGTGCTACATGTGGAGATGGATTCTAATTTTAATAATATTTTCAACATTCTTGTTGCTACATCTTCAAACTAAAAATAAGATATTTTTTAAAAAAAATAAGTACACATATTAGCAACCAAGAGCCTTAACTTGTTATTAAAAGTGTATGTTTGCATTAACTGTCTCATGTAACCCAATAGCCACACTTTGAAAAATTCTATTTCTCACCAGCAAACATTTGGCTCAACGACTACACCAATCCCAAAGTCATTCCAAACCTAACATATTTTCTTGTACTTCCGTCAGATGCCGATAAAGCACCCAAACACCATTTTTCACATCAAGGTGAAATAGTTATCTATCTTTGAAGTTGGGTTTTTTAATTTTTTTATCAACACCTGAAACTACAAACTACAAATTTATGTTCACTGGGTTGATGATGTGATTCATACTATTCTTCACGAGGCCTATTATACCAGGTATTCTATACATCCAGGTATAGCGAAGATTTGCAGAGATTTTAGACAACACTATTGGCGGCGTCCTCTGAGATCTGATGTTACTAGGTTTGTTTCTCAATACTTAAACTACCAGCAAATGAAGTTCGAGCAAGTGGAAGTTTGTCTCCTGCAGAGACTCCCTATTCTCAAGTGGAAGTTGGAGAGGATTACTATGAATTTTTTTGACTCCTTCGTACTTCCAAGGGTCATGGTTGTATTTGGGTCATTATTGATCGATTGACCAAATCCGCTCACTTCCTAACAACTTCATTATCTTGGGGTACTGAGAAGCTTGCTATTTTATATGTTAAGGAGATCCTTTGCCTGGATAGGGTGAAAATGTCCATTATTTCAAACAGAGGTACACAATTTACCTCACGGTTCTGGAGGACTATGTAGCGAGAGATGGGCTCAGAGGTGACTCTAAGTACTGTTTTTCATCCATAGACTGACGATCAGTTCAATCAGATCATTTAGGTACTTCATGATATACTTTGAGCTTGTCTATTTTATTTCAGTGGTAGTTGGGATCAATATTTGACTTTAGAAGAGTTCCCTATAATAACAGCTACCATGCAAGCATTCAGATGGCACCATTCGAGGCCTTATATGGTAGGTGTTTAGATCGCCAATTGGTTTGTATAGTAGTGTCGAGATTTTTCCACAAACCTCAAACTATATTTAATATGCCACAGAGAGAGTTGGGGTTATTTAGGACAGGTTATATAGAGAACAACGTAGAAAGAAGAGCTACGCTAATCGCATACTTTGACCTCTTGAGTTTAGTATTGGAGACATGGTATTCCTGCAGGTCTAGCCCATAAAATGCATCATTAGATGTGGTCAAAGCGGAAAGCTTAGACCTAGATTTATTGATCAGTGTGAGATTAATGAGCGAATTCGAGATGTTGCGAATAGATTAATCCTACCTCTTGAGTAGGAATTGGTTCATCCAATGTCACATCTGTATGATCTATCACTATGTGTCATACCCCTCCCATGTACTTTATTCTGTGGCAGTTCATTAGGACGACCGTTTGACATATGTTGAGCAACCGGAGGCTATTATTGATAGAGATGTGAGATGACTTAGGTTCTAGTTATGAGAGTTCATTGGGCCCATCATCCGGTTAAGGAGGCTGCCTGGGAGAAGGAGAGGGATATGTGAGCCCATACCCTTATTTATTTTATTCTTCAAGTACTCCCTTCTTTCATAACTTTCACGAATGAAAGTTCTTTTAGTGGGGGCTATGGTACTGACCATCGGGGTCATTTCCCTAGTTTTACAATTCGTCCGTGTTTGGAGCATTCTCATAACTTCCTCAAGTCATTTATGTATTGTTGGAATTGGTAGGTTAGTTCTTTAGAAGGTTATAGTTTAAAATTTATTTAATTATTATTACTTTGGGCCTCACTTAACTTATGTGACTCGGATCTCCTTTTGGTTGGTTTCATTGAGTCAGAAATATCAATTACATAAAGATTTTATATATCAAAATCAGATTCTATTTCCAGCCCGATCCTCAATCATTCAAATTGAGGTTGGGTGGGTACCAAAGCATCGCGATCACGGGGCTGAGGGCCACGATCCCAAAGGACAAAGTGACCAAGTGCCACGATCATGTGGCCAGAGCTACGATCACGGTGCACTGCCTGGAAGTCCTATATATATTCTTTCTTCTTCATTTGACGAAATTTGCCCAACTTTCTCCATTTTTCTTCCATAGATGAGCTCTAAAAAGGTTGTTTAAGAGGTTTTTGAGTGATTTAATTCTGTGGAATCATATCTCTACTATCGTTTCTACCGCATAATTCTTTTATTCATCTTTAGTTATAAAGTTTTCCATATTATATAACTTTCTAGACCTTATTTACTTTATTATTATCTATCAAATTGAGCCCTATTATGTACCATACATTCCATGAGTTGTGCTCTATGTATTGATATAGATATTTTTTTTCAAGCTATTAAGTTTTACGATTCGTTTTTAGTTTGGATTCTGACCCTGCTATTTCTATAGCAATATGGTCTTGACACATGGGTTATGTTTTTTCTATCTTCGCATGATTTCGAGCTTCGTTTGTGATTTTTAGGATATCTCAGCACATTCTTTGAGGTTATCATCGGAGTCCATGTAGGATACAGATTACTTATTTTAATTGGGTACTTGGTATAGTATATGAGTGGTAAATTAACATCTCAGGGTTGGGTTACTAGTTTGGAGCTCAGTTCAGTTGATATCTTGTCCTATGGCCTATCTTCTTAGGCTTATTATTGGTTATATATCCCAAGGGCTACGAGGCCCTTCTTGTGTGTTTCACGTCGACTCTGGAACGTAGTTGAGGTTGGGAAGGGGATTACTAGTGGTTCGAGATTAGTATCTATACCATGGTTTATGTTGGTGGCTTTAAAGCCGATCTATGCAGGCTGATTGTTCTATGTTATGAGAATGCATTGATATTTTAAAAGGTAATCGGACATTTGAAAATTATGATAATTGAAAGGTGATTTCGTATCTATTTGGTTTATACTTTTCACGACTCCGCTCAGGTGAATAATGGATCTATTTTCTCATACTATTCATACTATTTTCTCACTGTCATGGTGATTTCTGGATTTTACTTAAGAGGCGACATCAAATTTTACGAAGATTTGATTTGCCTTTATTTATGGACTGGAGATTTTCCACTGAGATATGATTTCGGCTGAGCACGGGATTTGGCATCTCTTCCCTGATAAATATGCTCTAGTTGGATTATTACGAGGATTTTATATGCAAGTGAGCTCGGGTAATCCCCTGAGAGAGTTCGACATTGATACGAGGATTTTGTACGTGAGATTAAATTCCTATATGTACATTCCGACCTGGTTTCCATGTTGATGTACTATTCATGTGCGTAGAACGGAAGAGGTGTGTACAGGAGGAGGAGCGGTATGCGGGAAAGCTTTTCATGGGTTCTTTTCTACTCTAGCTCTAGCTGTTTCCCCTTTTTTACTTACTTTTAGATTGTCTTATAGCTTGTTTCGTATCCCTTTTGTGGGTCTTTGTTGTGGTGGTTACCTTGGAGCTCCAGGTACATATCACACTAGTTATGATTTTCTTGTAACTCGGGTCCTATGTGTTATACCCTGACAGTTGGTTTTGTTGTTAGATGATCTTATAGCTTGTTTCGTATCCTTTTTTGAGGGTCTTTGTTGTGGTGGTTACCTTGGAGCTCCAGGTACGTATCACGCTGGTCATGATTTGCTTGTAACTCGGGTCCTATATGTTATACCCTGACAGTTGGTTTTCTTTCGTAGTTGTTAGATGATATTGAGACTATTTCTCCTTGCTTATACTTACTCATGACCAATCGCCTATGATGTCTACTGGGTATTCATTATTTTGGTAATTATGCTACACTTCTGCATCTTTTGTGATGTAGGTCCTAGAACCAGTTAGCAGGGCAATCCCGATTGTGTGAGTTAGCTCGGTGCTTTTTCAGAAGACACGGTGAGTAGTCAGGGTTCATGCTAGCCGATTCTCCTTCTGTCATCAAACTTGTCTTAGTTGGGCTCTAGACAATCGTTTCATAGGTTTTTCCCATTGTGGGTCATATTATTTTATATTATTCTATGTACAGATGCTCCACAACCAAGATACTAGGTTTTTACGGCTATTTTATGTCATGTATCTCTTCTTCTTCTTCTTGACACTTGGTACTAGACCACCGCTCAACGCTCTGGGCCAAGGTTGAGGTAGGATACAGGTGGGATGTAGACGTCATTACAACTCGATTTTTGAATCGTGACACTTCTTCACTATAATAATTCGTAATTACTTAATATATGACCTCATATTATTTAACTACTTTTGAGTTTCATAAAAAATATAAAATAAATAGGTCAATCCTCTATTCTACCTACACCCCCAACCCCCTAAAAAAAAACACATATTTTCGTCTATGTCATATTTTCTTCTTCTTGAATCTTGCTATTCATTTTATTTATTTTTAACTTATGACAAAACGCACAAAAGAAAACAAAGAAGGAATATGACGATGAAACTTATGTAGTTAGTTAAAAAAAAAAAAAACTAATTAAGCAACAGCATGCGTATAATATATTTTTTTGTTCGTATATCTAAAATTTAAAATAAGAAAAATATTTTTTTCTCCTATACCCCCCTCCCCAACACCATACACATACAAAAATGCTAATAGACAAATAGAAAAACTATGAATTGTAAATTTATTTCAAGTTCGTGTCCCTGATAGCCTAATTTGGAAGAGATTAAAAAATAAAAAAGAATGAATGAACTAGACAATTGAGTAATTGATACTAAATTTAACATTGAAGATATTTTTAATATAAAAAAATTAACAACTAATAATAATATACTAAATCTCATAGTTCAAGAATATTTTAACCCTTTGTCTGTTTATACATTACATAATCAACAACTTTGTCCTCATCATGTGCTCTTTCAGGGACAAAAGGAGTCTTTTCTCTTAAACTCTAAAACAAAATTCCGTAAAAATATTTCTAGAAATCCACTAGAAAATGTATTTTCGCCCTTGAAAATACTTCCCGAGGCACTTTTTAGGAACAAAACAAACATTCGAAAATACAGCCAAACCTTCTTAGAAAAGCAGTATTTGTCCGAATATTCTATGGCCATTTTATTGAGGTGTTGTTATGCATATGCACTGTGATATTTAGGTTTTAATTTTATTTAATCATTATAAATAAAAGTATTCAAAAAATCAGTTTATGTTTCTATGTATTAAAAAGAAAGAATGTATTTATTAATTAAGGAATGTATTATTAACCAATTTAATAATAAAAAAAAAAAGACAAGGTATAAATGTTAAAAGGAAAATATTAGTAGTATTTTCCCGCGAAGTTATGATCATATTTGAATGACACCATTTAAATATATTTTTTTCTTTTAAAAATATTTGTACTTGAAAATTTATTATTATGTGTGTGATATCAATGATGATTATCATAATATTTTCATTTTTATAAACAATATTTTATTTTATAAAATACAGTATATGAGTATGATTATTATAGAGAGGTAATTTTACAAAGAATGTATTGCTTTACTGAATGACATTATTATTGTAGGTAGGACATTGTTATAAAAAAATAAAATATTACATAAAAAATTGATTCTCGAGAAAGTCATATCGTTATAGTGAAATGTTGTTATAAAGAGGAGTAATATAGAGAGGTTTGATTGTTTACAAATTTTCAGACAAAACTTTCAATAACTCTTTCGAATAACCATCCTAATATCCTATAAAAGATTGTTTGATATGTGGGATAACAAAAGTAATTTAAATAAAATTTAGAATTAAATTTATCTCATATTTAATATAATATTAATTAATTTTGAGATTATTTTATCTTATTATTAAATTATCATCCCTTATGAAAGGTGTAAAATGGTCCTGATATAATCCTACTTATCCCATTTGGTAAGCCAAACCACCCCTAAGTTCTAGTTCTCTCATTTAGGCATAATAATCTATATTTAAAAGTGTAAAAACCCTTAAAAAGTTGATTGAATTTTTATCCGTCATTAAAAAAAATCTTCAATAGATGTAAGTGTCATTTCTACTTTTTCTCAAATTTTTATGTAATTATCTTTATAATATTTAGGATTTTAAAATTAATTAAAATTTTAAGTTTAAAAGGAAACTCTAATTTGAGTTTCTATATGCTTACACACAAACAAAGACACTGTCTATATCTATAGAAGCACCGTAGTGTCATCTCTGTTTTTCAATCTTTGGAAACTATTGTCAGTTATTTGTCTTCTTTTTTTTCCCAACTTTTTTACTAAATGTGCTTTAAGATTGTTGTGGTTCTTCTGAATACTGATGTTAGTTTGTTGTATTTTAGCCCAAAAGTGAAGACAAAAGTAAGTAAAGTCAATATTTTATTTTATTTTATTTTTTAAAATTATGGTAGGTGATTCAGACATTAGTTTATGTTATTTTTTTTCAGGTCTAAGTCCAGGTCAGTAACCTCACGAGGAGCCTTATGATATTTGTAGGAGTTGATTTTGAATTTATTAAGCAATTTTCTGGTTACTAGATTATTATTGTTGCTGGTTCACTTCATCCTTTAATTTAGTTTGTGAACAATTTGTTTAGTATATTTGAAAGTCGTGAAAAGTAACTAAACAAAGATCTCTACGTGAGAACTTTTTACTTCTAGTCACTACTAATAACTCGTGCATTGGCTTCAAACGGTATGAATTGTCATACTATTTTTTGCAAATAAAACTTTCAAACCAAATAATATTATTTTACTAGGATTTATTCCATGAATATCCTAATGCTACAAAATGAGTTCTTGAAGTCATTATTAGCCATCAACAGCCTTTATAAACCTAAATACCCTACTTCTAAAGTATAAATGAGAAAAATAAAAATGTTAAGTGATAATTCTGTACTTGTCACGATCCGAAAATCGAGTTCTGATGGTGTCTATCTCACACCTGTAGGCAAACACCAAGTGCCAAAAGAAAAAAGAAAGGAGATGAAGAGAAGAAATAGAAGAAAGATACATAATACATAATCGAAAGTAAATCCCCAGAACTTGGTATCATGGCGGTAGATATCTATATACAGAATAGTACAAAATACAACCCGCAACGGGGAAAAACTACAAGACAAATATCTTGGATCCAAACTAGGACAACTCTGTGACAGTAGGAGAACTAGTCAGCAAAAACGCCAACTGCTCACCGTATAGCGGAAATGGCTCCAGTTTATCCCGCACAATCACTTCCTCTTTGATGACTTGTACTAGGACCTGCATCACAAAAAGAAGCAGAAGTGTAGCGTGAGTAACAAAAAAATGAGTACCCAATAGTAATCATAGGCCGACAGGGCAAATGTAAGCATAAGCAAGGTAAAGAACGATCATAAGCAAATAGCGTAATAACACATAATTAACAGATAGGGAAGGGGTAAGCATAGTAATAATAAAAAGTATGGCGAAAGTTCAGCTGTTAGTGTTTGAATACAATGGACCTAAATCACAGACAAGTTGTGAACAACGCGACGTACCTGGAGCTCCACCGTAACCACCACAAGGAAGAACCATAGAAGAGAGTACAAGAAAAGTAATGAGGCAATATACAGAAAATTAAGTGACGAAAGTAACCACAACAAGTATAGCTAGAAACAAAACATACCAGAACATAAGTAACCTAATGGGACCCCCGGTAAGCCCGAAGAGTACAATTGGTCTTGAACAATGCAATGCAAAGGGGTGTTGAAAAAAATAAATATTGCCCTTACGCACCCTCCCTGGCATATATCCACGATAGGAAGGACCCATGGGATAACTCTCTATATATGACTAATCCTCCTGAATACCCCACAGACTGCGCAATATGCCTAGCATAACGACTTGGATTAGAAGGCCCGTGGAGGGATTAGATCCCACGTATAAAATCCTTGTAAATAGCCAACTATGGCATATTCATCAGGGAAAAAATGGCAAAACCTAGGATCAACCCGTATATAGTCTCTTAGAAGAAAACTCAAGTCCACCCATATAGGCAAAGTACAAATTTCAGTAAAATCAACTGTCGCCATGCAGGCAATATCAAGAAATCATTGTGATAGTGAGAGAATATGATCAAATGGTGTGAGAAAATAGGTCCATGTTGCTCATGAGCGCAGTCGTGAAAGATATAAATATATTAGATACAAAATCACTTTCCAATTATCATTCTTCCAAAAACCCAATAACCTTTTAAAACCTCAATGCATACCCACAACACAAAATAAATCAGCAGTCTAGATCTACTCTAAAGAAACTAGCTATGACCAGTCCAAGGGATAAGCTACTAAGCTCTAATCACTAGTGTAATCCCCTCCCCAACCTTAACTATGTTTTATAGACAGTGTGAAACACATAGGAAGGGCCTCGTAGCCCCAGGGTATATAACAAGCGAAAAGGCCAGCAAGGCAGGACTGTTGGACCAAGGTTGGTTCAAGAGAATCGTCCTTCTACGTTTTGATTGATGACTAAACGTTAAG
>JBDJHY010146938.1:0-12996 GCA_039654485.1 Withania somnifera | reverse complement strand
ATAGACTTCTCCTCTGTTACCCGCATGAAAGACTAACCTAAATATTTCCCATATATCTCTCCTCCTTCATATACCCCCCTCCCCCGCGTGTCGCTATAGCCCGAAGGCAAGGTCCATGGAGGTATGTCACCAAGTACGATCTCTAACGTCATCATAACCTCATATCCTAAATCACAGAGTCTCAAGGGTCTCAAAGTCTGGCATATCGTACCTTATATCAATAGTATCATCAAGACGTACTCGACAAGTCATGATGTATATTGCTTAATATACTGTATCACTAATATCCTCCAGGGAACTGTATCATCAATATCTCCATAACCATCAAATGTGATAAATGTCAAAAAGCTGTAGTCATTGTTGTACGACGACAGACTCAAGTGCACTCAAGTGCCAGTGGTTGTACTCAGTATTGAACAGAGTCGGTCTCAAGTCCTAACATTTATTAGTCAAATGGTAATTTCTCGGTGCCAGGATGTAAAACCTGGGCTAAAATAAGTAAAATATTATTACAAGGTGCTCTATACAATGCAATTCTAAAATAGTAAAACAATTATTGCTTATATTATTATTAGAATATTACCATTTATTGATTTATGCCACTATTCATCTTTATCTTTAAACTCAGCCTCTGACCATTATGGCTCAACACTCAGGTGGCGATACTGACCCAGCCCCAATGCACTCTCATCGGAACTATAGGCCCAACCTCTTGTTCTATGAATCCACAATATATCAACAAGTGTATATACACATATGATCATATAATTACAATTTTCTATGCCCTGCACAGGTATCTCTAGCCAACTTCTAGGTCACAGGCACCATATAAATCGGATGCCAAAAATATACATATCAACACAGGACAGATGAAAAAATAGTAAAGGATCACTATATCCACCTAGAGAACCAACCCATATATATGCTATTTAGTACAATTATTAAAGTTATATGCCCATAGATAGTTCCACGAACCTACATGTTGTTCGACAATAAAAAAATGGAAATTCACGAATCTTACTTCGAATAATTTCAAATGATCTCTGAGTGTTATGAAACTTGCATCAATATATTCTATATGTCAATACAAGTCTAACAATATAATTTTTACGCTAAGTTCTAGTTTAGACCTAAACTCGAACCTAAATCGGGCCTGCGGGACCTGATTATCGAAATTGAAAATAAAATTCTCCATGGTCAACGTTACCAGAAAACCGTGCTATAAAATTGAGACAATTCAAGTGCGGGAAGGTCTTTAAAACAGGCCGGACAATTTTGGTTAATCACGTTAAAGTTTACATGTTTTACGACTTTGAACGTGAAAATTTCTGTGAATAAACGATAAAGATGGATTATTATTATTAATGGAAGAAATTCTAACCATACCTTTGAATATATACTGAAATTATACCTTTTTACTATTTTCGAAATCAATTGAGTAAACCCCAAATTGACAAAACTAAAGAGAACAAACTTACTAGAAGTAGAGACAGTACAAGAAACCTTTTGGGAACTTTATCTTCAAGATTAACTGAGTTTTCCTCAATTTTATGCCTTAGAAATTGGGAGAAAAGACAAGATTTTAATTTTCTAAATGAAATAGCTGAAGGGGTTTGCAGCTATTTATAACTGTTGCTAAACTCGCTGGGGCGCAGTTGAGAGTGGCAGGTGCGACCTCGCAGGGGAAAAAAAATCATCGCTGGGGCCGAACCTTGGTCGCAGGGGAGACCTCGTAGTGCGAACCCCTCACCCCCAAAGGGGCGATCGATGTCTGCAATTTCACACCAGATGAAATCAAACTCCGAGGGGTCTAGAATGAGTTTTTTGGGTTCAATTTCAACAAACCAAAAATATAAAAAACATTTCAGATCCAATTGGAATCTTTGAAATGGCCATCTAAGTTCATTTAAGAAAAATAAACCCCATAAATAAAAAATAGCCGAAAACACACTACTCCTCCATGATACTCAAAATTACCCAGGCATACCAACAGAAACACCAACACTCTTACTAGCCTAAATTCACCATGCCAGAGTTGATGGAAGCATCAGAATTTCAATTCAACACTCCGAACATCAAAACACCATTCAAGCTCCACTTTAGGCCTTAAATTTAACTAAAGTCCATAAATTGGCATAATTTGCAAATAGAAACCTCGAAACACAAACTTAAGATTAATTTTGACTTTGTTTGACATTCCAGAGCTAATGGAACTTTTGAAATTTAATTCAGAGCTCACCTTGAAGGATAGTTTACTTTGGTCAGTGAGTACTTAGTTTTAGGCTCTAAAAAATACAATTTGAGATATTTCTCAACCAAGTCGTCAGGGGTCCGAACTATCGGTCCCAGCAAGTCATAAATGAATTGGGACAACTACTAAAATGCTCTAGAATACAAAATATTACACATTTATTATAAATAACTATGAGGGTAATTACATAGTTATTCCACTATTTCCCATGAAGATTTCTTCTTCGGGACTTGCAAAAATATAAGTAGTAAAAACTTCTTTGACTGCAAAACATGTCTAGTGGTTCCCGAATGAAACCAGTATTTCTTTGAATCCATAACAAGATTGCATTCAATGATTATGTGGCAAATATTTTTAATCTTATCATTTTTCTCCATCATGTTTTATGATTCTTATTCTTATTCCATTTTGGAATCCAATAATCCAAAGCCTTGTGGCCAATTCTTCCACAACTATAGCAATTGCCGTTGAACCTTTCCTTATTCCACTCCTTTCGTTGTCTAAAGGAGTTCTTTATTTTTTTTACTATTTGGAGTCATATCTTCAACAAGATTTTCACTCATAATAGTAGATTTTTCATGGAACTTCTTTTGGTTAGTTTCTCATGTTCTTTCAAAATCATTGCAGGGACAAGATTTGAATGGTTTGATAAATCCATAAATGTTATCATAGAGCCAACATCATTCACAATAGGATCACAATCTGGTTCTATTCCAGTTTTCATCTTTGCTCAAATCATCAACTTATCAAATTCTGTAAAATTTGGCGCATCACAAAAATTAGTAGATCGATGAAGTTTCCAAATTTTTTTAACCGACTACACTAACTATTCGATAAAGTTTTTATACTCTTTCAACCAAATAGGCAACCAAGTTTCTCAATAAAGTTTATATATTTTTAAAGTTGAGTAAACATGCTATTCAGTGAAGTTTTTATATTCTTCAGGTTGAATAGCCCAACTTATTAAATCGGTAAAGTTTTTTTATTCTTCAAACCAACAGTGCTCAAATTAGTGATGAAGTTTTTATATTATTCGAATCACAATGATGAAATTTAAATCTTGATAAAGTTTTTATACTCTTCAAATCAAGATAAAGTTCAACAAGAGAAAAAACTCCAAGCCAGGAGTAAGATGATCACAACAGAATTTACTTCTTACCAAGCTGTTCTTCGAGTTAACGATGAAGTGTTTATGTTCTTATAATCATTACAGGAATGTACTTGAATATTCTCATGAAGTTTTTATACTCTTCAAATCATAATATAAGTTAAAACAGAATAGAAAACCGTTGACACTCAATTTTTTCCTTCATAATTTAATTAATTTCAAGCTTTTAACTATTAAATAGTCTAAATAGGTTGATTTTTTGAATTCCATGATGGTAGAATTTCCTCCCTAATATATATATATATATATATAGACATGCATATGTAATTTCCAGGAAAAAAATAATCACATATCCAAAATGCAGTTTGAAATCAACAAAATTGTTATTTTGAAAAATCAGGTATTTAAGCTAAAAATTTTGACAAAACTTATTGCAAAATGAGATTTGATTTACAAAATTAGGTTTATTTAAATTAATTTTTATTTAAAATTTCACAAATTAATTTAAGTAGGTTCGTTCGATTTTAAACTAGTCTAATTTAATCCAAAAATGATCCCCAATACTTGTTTTTGTGTAACCCACGTGCCCTAAAGGGACTTACTTAATCCCTCACGTGCCTAACCCCCATTCCACACAACCTACTCACCCTTACTCCCACTATTTCACCTCTATCACTTTCTCTCTCCCCGATTCCATCTTTCTCTACACTCAACAAAAGAACCCTTAGCCCTCTCCCAATTTCACACCAAAACTCTGTCAAAGTACGATTAAACAACCTCAAATCATTTGTTTTCCTTCACCAAATGAAAAAACACAACTCAACGTTCCATTATCCTAATATTTTCTCCATTAAATCACGAGATTTACAAGTTCCTACTCAAAAATCTCTCCAATAGAAGTTTGTGTTTTCTCCCCTTGCTGTGTGCATTGATGTGTACTATTTCGTACCATCATTGGCTTGTTTGGATTGGTTCCCTAGAGAACCCCATTTTGAATTTCAGAATGTCTTGATTTTCGTCCGTTTGATTGTGATATAGTACTGTGGTGACTTTGAATTATGCCACATACACTCATTTTCCTCCATTTACCCCATCTTTTGAAGCCCTTATTGGTTCGTAAATATGCCCCGTTATGGGTATGATTTCAGAGAGGTACGGGGAAGAAAAAAGAATGAGGTTGTAGGGGTTTGAGTTTTTACCATTGCCTCTCTCTAAATCAGTCAATGACTTCTCTATTTTTCTAAGAAGCTCAACAGTCCTTTTATCATTTTTTTGGAGCTAGTAATATCAACTGTTTCCTTAGATGGTTGTTTACATATTGTTCAAATATTTGATATACCCTTCCATGTTGACTTCTTTTCTATAATGCTTCTACTGGAGCAGTGAGTGCTTCTGGTGGGGTTTGTGAAAGCTGTTGGGGTGAGTATAATTGGGGCTTGAAAGAGGCGATGATGATTTTTGTCAATACTTGTTTCCTTTAGAGCTGAGTACTCAGGCGTTTGAGGTTATCTGGCTTGTATCTTAGCGGGGATGTACGACTAAAAATCGAGTTGTGATGACGTCTATGTATTACCTGTTGATAAGATTGATACTGGCTCAGAGCGTATAGCAGTGGGCTAGTAAGAAGACCCTACACAAAAGAAGAAGGAGAAGAAGAGAAGGAATGTTTGAAAGAGGTCTGTAAATATAAACCCAATATGAACTAACTCCAAGAACCTTGTGTCATGGCTGTAGAGCATCTATATACTGGATACAAAATACAACCCCTGATGAGGCAAACTAAAAAAAATGGCTATTCGAGACCTGACTAGGACAGCTTAGCAAGGACGCCAAGTGCTCACCAATTCTCCAGAAATACCAGCTACTGTGCTCGATCACGCTCGTCAGAATAACTCGTACTAAGACCTACACCAGGAAAAGATGTAGAAGTGTAGCATGAGTACCAAAAAAATGGATACCTAGTAGGCATCATAGGATGAATAGGCATCAACAAGCATAAATAAGGTAAAGCCAAATCAAAATGAGTAAAGTAACTCTATATAATGAACCACTCCGAAGGGGAAACTATAGTAAAACTAGTGAGTGCATATACAGGGTAATGACTATCCATGTATAAGTATTAACTAATAGGGGAAAGGGAACCACTACTAGGGTAGGTCACCCTGATATTATAAATCGTGCTCACAGATAATGTGTACCCGTAGTCTCAACGTAACTAGTGTAAGAAAGGCCTGATAAAGTAGAGATAGCATCAATACTGTAATGACTGATACAACAGTAACTGCGAGAAGAGAAGTAATGAACAACATCACAGAATAGAGATTTCACATGCACGCTCTCTGGGATAATCCAAAATCAAGAGGACGATAGAAATGTAGATAAACATCGGTATATTCCCTTTTTGGGATGATCCCAATTCAAGAGGAACCCGTGGAGAACTTGAACTGGATACTATGTTTAGAAGGATCAAAATGCTCCCTCTTTGGGATAACTCGAATAAAAAAAGACCTACAGAGGACTTTAACCACATACACTGAAACTAGAAGCTGACATGCTCCCTCTCTAGGATAATCCTAAATCAAGAGGAACCCACGGAGGACTCGAACCATATACCACTATTCCTATGTACACCCCTCCCCTAGGCTACGTATCATGCTCCAAGCATAGTGAACCAGACCGATGGGGCTCGTGGAGGGACTCAAACCCGTATGTAGAATCTCGTGACAAGCCCATAAATAACATAGTTATTAAGGCAAAAATGCCAACACCAGGGCTCAAACTGTACATCATATCTCAGGAAAAATCAGGGTGTAGCCATATATAGGCAACACCTATAACATAGAAAGATTCCCACTGTTGTCATAGATATAGTATCCCAACTCACAAAACTTGTAAGGGGATCGTCTCAGATGGTAGGGTAAGATAGCGTCGTACCGCCCATAGGCGCAAAGACAAGAAACACAAGTACATAGGACCTATCACCCATCAACACCCTGTCGAACCAACAAATGGATGTCAAGCTCTGGCCGGGAGCATAACCTCTTCTTGTCCCACCATGATCCCAAACCTCGGCTAGCCGTACCTGAGGTGCCACTAATGCTCACAGGTCCAAATACCCACGTATATAGGAAGAAATATTGAATCATCATAGCTCAGCCAAAAACCTTATACCCCCAATCTCGTACCAAATTTCGAAAAATGTATCACCATACTGGCCTTCTAACTACCCAACCTAGCCATTTTCGGCTAAGTACAACGTCATCTTGAAAAGAGGCCATTAACAACATTGAAATAACCGGCTAGGTGCGACGTTATCACGTAAGATAACATGGTGTACAACATAGATATATCCTGCTAACTATGGCCTATGGGCTACCCAATGCCCAATTACAACCACGTTCAAACAGAATACAAATAATGAGCCTACCTAGATCGGCTCTATAGCCACCAACCTACATCGAGGGATAGCTACTAAGCTCTAGTCTCTAGTTTAATCCCTTCCCTAACCTCACTACGGTCTAGAGGTTGCGTATAAAATGCACGTCAAAGGTGTTAATCCTTCCCAACCATACTACAGTCCAGAGTCAGCATGAAACACACGGTAGGGTAATATATCTCCAGAGCAGGTGGTTAAGCCACAATCCAATTAATTAGGCCAAAGACAAGGTAAAAAAGCATAGTGGGCCCGAATAATCATTCCAGCCCGAGTTGGAGATTTACCATACCTATATTATACTAACACCCAATCTAAAGAAGTAGACCGTAGCCTATCTAGATTCCCGCGATATCCTTGAAAAGCATACCGCAAATATCCAGAATTATGTATGAATCGCAGAACCACGCAATACTAACAAAATCACAACCAATGTGTAAATACAAGTAAAACAGGACCATATTGCTATATAAATAGCGGGGTCAAAATCCCAGTTAAAAGCAGGTCCGTAAATTCTAATAATATAAAAACATATAATATTAATATCAATACGTAGAGCATAGCTCGTACGTCGTGCATCACATAACTTTTAATTTAATGAGACAAAAGTTGAGCATTTCACACTTAATTTTTAATTCAAAAACAATAAAGAAATTGAGAAAAGAGATGAGTTCTTTACCAGCTCTTGGGCAGGAGCTTGAGATTTCTGAGTTCAAGGTTTTTTGGTTTACTGAGTTCAAATTATGCTAAATAGACTCTTGGTTTGATTGATTGCAGCATGCTGCATTGAAACCAGTGAAGTTTTCGTTCTTCTCAACTTTGATTGCATAGTATTTCATTTCAAATGAATTTCATGTTACTCTCGTAATATGTTTTTTTCTCTTTTCTTGCATGAAAACCCCTCTTCTGAGTCCCTTCGGACTACTCCTCTTGCATGTTCTCGAGTCAAACCTCTACCAAGGAAGCAACATGAATAGAGGATATAAGTCCATTGAAATCAGTAGCCCTATTTATTCTATTTTGTTTGGGTTATCGTGGGTCATAAGGCCCAATTTCTCTATTATTTGGTTATTTTGATTTTATGTACTACCAATTCCATTTTTTTATCTAGTAGAATTAGGATAGTTGGAAGATAGAATGGGTCAAAACCCATAATAGCGAGTCCGATTTTCTCCTAGGCGTGCAAATAAGAAAAACCGGACTCAAGTGGCTTGGGTGTGGACCGAAAATCCAAGTAAAATTCCATTCTTATCTTTCTTTACTTTACTTTATTTATTATTGTTTTATATGCATTTACTTGCTTATTTGATCTAACTAAAAATGATTTTTCTTTACTTAGTCAAAATTTCTAGTAGAATTGCCTTCACTTGTTTTTCATAGATGATTTCAAAAATTATTTTCTTCAAAGATATTTTTTTTTGAAATTTAATTACTTTATTTTACTTGAAGTTTTTATAAAAGGAAACATTTCTTACAAATCTTAGTCAGAAATATGAGTTATTTAAAGATGAATGGATAGCCGCAGGATAGCGCACGATTTTGATGCCTTAACAACCTTCCAAAGTCATTAATAGGAACCACTTACCTAAAATCTTGAAATTTGAAGTCTTTTCTTATTTTATGACTTCAATTTCATTTTCAAAGGTTTTATTAACTATCGTTTCAAAAACAAATTAAGTGGCGACTCTCAAATAATCATTTTCCAAAGCAAAAGTTTTTTTATTACAAGACAAGAGTTCTGATTTAGCCATTTCTAGGTAAAAGAAAAACCACAAAGGTTTCAATCTCCAAGAACCAAATACATATTTTTCAAATACAATAATTTTCTTAAGATTACTATTTTTGGGATAAATAAAATTTGTATTTAAATATGAAGAACAACATGCAAAACTTCAAAACTCTAAAAAAAGAAACAGATGAAGTTAGAAAAGTCAATTGAATACTATGTGTGCCCTTAAGAAAATTATTTTCCTCAAATACCCAAGGTTATGAAATATATTCTTCTAAGATAAAATGATGAACTTCTATAGAATAATGGTACCTTAAATTTTATAGAAATATAAATCACTCAATGGTAACAAATCACGCTAGATTTTGATTGTAAGAAATATAGAAGAAAATGATTATTTTTTGTATCAATATCCTAAGAGAAATTAGATATTTATAGCCAATAAATAGCTTTTAAGAAGAGACACAAAGTTTAGGAAAGTTGCAATTTTTCATCAAAAGTTGCAATTTTTTTAGAAGCGTTGCGTCCATATGCGGCCACATATGAGCCATTGAAAATAAAAATAGTTTTTAAACCCATTTACAAAGCCATATGTGTCCGTATATGCACTCTGCATACGGGACCAAAAACTTTGAGCAAAATGATGCATCCATTTGGAGAATTTGTGGTCTGTATCTGACAAAATACGCAACATATGGGGAAAATTATTGAATTTAATTTTTTGGATCAAATAATTACTAAACAATTAATCTCTCGATCGATCATTTGATAAATTCAAATTTAAATCCAAAGATGAAACTAAAGCCGAGCGAGCGACGATCATGATGGCGCGAGGCTCAACTTTTTCTTATCTCACTATTAGCTAGAAGAAATTAAACTCAATATAAACTCAAAGAAGTTCCTTTTCCCACCAATGTGGGAGAAATGAGCTTTAATAAAGTAAAATCTACTTTACTTTAAATTTTCATTCCCCTCCAATTTGTTTCCACCATTTTTCGTTAACTTTCATTTCTATATATAGAAAACAACAAGGACCAAGAAGGAAATCATAGTCTGATGGAACTATCATAGTTGATCCTTCGACCTTACAAGCTTCTATCCATATGCCTTCAAATGCCTACCAAGAAAATCATGACAAAGTTGTACAGACATGATTGCGGGTGTTTATATACCTAATCGTAATATGTTACCCGTGTTCAAGGTCTTGTGTTGAGAATATGATGTATGATTTTTTGCAAACTTTATTAGAAAATGTCTAACCAATATGATTAGTATTTTTCATGTTGTACATGATCAAATGCATGGAGTTGAGCTTGAAAATCATGGTTGGCAAAAATATCAATGGATGTGTTGGCAAGAAGTTGAAATTAGGAAAACCCTGCATCACAGGGGAGAAGTCAACAAATGAGGCTCGTGATGCGAGCTTAAAGTAACAAGGTAGGGGTCGTGACACGATACATAGAGCAACCCTATTCTTCCTCAAGTCCCTCAGAGATCGCGATTTATCCTGTGTCACGGGGTTATGTTCTTTTGTTATACCTCGTGTCTGAGGTAAAGGTCACTAGGTATCCATTAGGATGCAGATCGGGTTAGAAAAGTAAAGAAGCAGTAGTCATGCATTGAAAACATTAGGGACTAAAGTGTAAATATTTTGTTAAGCATAAATACTCTAAGAACTCATTTTTTGTACGCAGAAACAAAAGGCAAAGAGCACCATTCTTTTGAGGGTTACTTTTTTATTCATTATCATTTATCTTTGATAAAACAATATATTTTTGCAATTTTGATCATGAATATGATTGGATAAGTCCCCTCTAATAGGGTTGAAGCCGAAACGTATGAAGTGTTTTTTAATATGCTAAGTTGTTGACTAAATTAATTATCGTATTAGTTGTTCTTACATTCTTGCTATAGTATTTTAATGCTTAATCACCACTAAAATATGTTGACTTCTCTTGAATTTGAGACATGAAAAGAGGCTTAGAACGTGGAATGCAAGGAGTGAAAGATTTTTATTGTAACGGGAAAATCGATTAGCCACTAGGTTTCCTAGATTACCTAGAGGATTCACTTGACTATGAAATGGGAGGATAACTTAATGCAATAGACCTAGTCATGCTATCCCTAGTCAACGATGAAGCTAATGCACTAGGTCTTATAGAGTGTTATAGGATTGAGACCATGAAAGTAATATTAGCCTCGTAAGTCAACAACCAGATAATTGAGTTAGTTCAACAGAAGTGAATGCTAAAACACGGATTACAGTAAGAGCCTTAACACTGGAATTTTCTCAACACTGTGTAGAACATCTAAATCAATCACTACTTTAATCAAATTTACTTTAGTTTGTCTTTTACATTTTTGGTTATAAATATTTTATTTCTTGATTTTGATATTGCAAGAATACGTAAGTAAATTATTAGAGGAAGTGTAAGTAGTAAGTTTAAATTTCTAAGTCCTTTGGGTTTGACATTCAGGCTTTCTAAAGAGTCACCTACTACTTGTTTGGCTACGTACACTTGCGTAAATTAAAAAGTGCAATAGGTTTTTGGCACTGTTACCATAGACTTAGTAAAAAATTTAAAACGTACTTCTTTGTGTTTCTTCTTTCTTATTTGACTTAAGTATTAACAACTTGATCTTAGCTGTTGCATTTGCAGGTACACCTTATTCCTGTGAGCCCTCTAGAAATAAAAAATTAGTAGAGTCGTTGCCCAAACCAATCAGAAATTTACATCAACAGAGGATAAGGGCAGCTTTTTATCCTATTAGTCGGATTGAGCCAAAGTAGTAGGATATTATTGCATATAAAAGAGTTCAACCTGCTATAGTTGAACAGTTACCCATGGAAGCAAGACGAGTTCGTGAGGTGGCATTTCCACAAACTACGAATATCCATTCTAGCATTTGTATGCTAGATTTGAGTGGCCAATTCACTCTGAAACAGAGCATGACACAACTTATACACTCCAGTGGCCAGTTTACCGGGTTATCTCATGAAAACCCACAATGCCATAACAAAATTTTCTAGAGTTATGCCGTACTTTTGTTCCTTCTGGGGTCTTAGAAGAATATGTGTAGTTGATGTTATTTCCCTACTCTTTTCTTGGAGAATTCAAGAGGTGGTTGGAGTCTAATCATCCAATTCTTCTACTTTCCGGAGGATCTTGCAATGTAGTTTCTTTTTTCTATTTGGAAACACAACTCGATTGAGGAGAGAGATTATTTAATTTCAGTAGAAGGAAGGAGAAAACTTAGCTGAAGCATGGGACCGATTCAAGTCAATGTTACTAAATTTTCCACATCATTATCAGACAAATGAAGTACTAGCCCATATATTTATCGAGGTATTGGAGGAACGTACTAAAGTGTTACTTGACTCTGCAGCTGGAGGTTAGTCTTTGGAGAAAACATATTATGAAATAATGGATTTATTGATGTGATGTCACAGGAAAATCCTGATTATACTTATAATTCCATAGATGTAGCAAAGAAGCCTATTGTCGGTGTGATTGATGTTGATGTTGTTACTGCATTACCGATACGGATGTCGATGATCTCAAATCAGATGTCTAAATTATTACTGACTCAGAAATAGAAGCCACCACCTATAAATGCTATTTAGCAGAATGCGTGGTATGAAATATGTGCTAGTGGTGAGCACACTACAAAATTATGTAGTGTAAATCCTAATTCAGTGAATTTTGTGGGCAATTCCCAAAAGGGTACTGGGATGTAATACTAATACACAAAGGGGTACTGGGATGCATTATTATGGTAACACTTATAACCCAGTTGGAACACACATCCCAACTTCTCTTGGGGTGGTAATCAAAGTCTGAACCAATTTAGAAATCAGGGCCAGATGCAAAATCAGCAGCAACAAGGGAATTTTAATTAAAAATAACCCTCTAGTATGAGTACATAAGAGTTTCAAAGGAAGATGCTAGAAAAGGAGAGTACAGTGAAGGATTGTCCACCAAAATAGATGTAATGGAGAGCAGGATGGCTGCAGAATAGAATGATAGGATGATGGTCCAACAAAACTTGGAGAAAAAAGTTGGGCAAGTGGTAGTAGCACATACATGAGGCCACAAAGAGGTCTTTCAAGTGACACTGACATTAATCCCAAGCAAGTTCATACAGTTTCTACCATAAGTGGTAAACAGTTAGAGGAATTGGTGCCAAAGAAGAAATCCTCCAATGAACATATGAGAAGAATGGTGAGTTGCAGAAGGAGAAAGAGGTTAATACTGTGAGACCTCCACCTCCTTTCCCAAAAATATTGAGAAAGCAGAAAAAAGAAGATTTCTTCAAGAAGTTTATTGAGATTCTGGAGTAGGTGCATGTGAATTTACCTCTTATTGTTGTGTTGTAGGGAATTCCTAAATATTCCAAGTATGTGAAAGACATTGTGGCCAATAAGAGTAGGTTGGCAGAGTATACGACTGTAGCTTTGACAGAAGTATGTAGTT